>JABCKJ010000162.1:0-44998 GCA_018850815.1 Asterophora lycoperdoides
AGTTGTGGCTCGAACCAACCAGCCATCAGGGGAGCAAGCGCCAGCCATCCCGGAAGCGCCTTGGGCTGGCCTCGTTCATAGGCCATGCAGGCATACTCGAACCACTTAGGATACAGCCCGAGAATTGCCAGTCAAGCAGCCACAGCTTGCCATCGACTCCCAGGCGGACGTTGTTGACGCTGATATCGCCGTGCGTAAGGACGAGAGGCATGGAGTCGTCAAAGGGCTGGGTGGTGTCCTCGTACTTGGCGCCATCCCGGAGCCGCGACCGGACGAGTAGGTTGTGAAAACAACGCCTCTTTTCGTACCAAGCTGTTAGGGCGGCATAGGATTCGAAGGGGCCCGAGCCATACTCCGCGAAATAATGCCCTTCGCATCGTGAGGGAGATCAAGGGACCGGTTCGGGAGATCCATTGAATGGAGCTGTCAGATGTATCCACGAAGCGTCCAGGTCACCTTGAGGCGGCGCCAGAGACTGAGGGAAGGCCACACATCGCGCATATCACTGCCCTCTACATAGTCCATAAACACGTAGTTGGGGAACTGGGATAGAGGTTTGTTGGGCCACATAGTACATAGCTAAAGCTTCTTGGGACTCGTCAAGGCCGCTTAATTTGAGCACGGTGCCAGGCGCAACAAGATACACGCTGGACGTCGCGCCATGATGTTCCCTGGGTCCTAGGACTCGACTTCTCAGATCAAGGCCTTCCAAGAGCGTGATGAGCCCTTCGTCCACCATGCCCTCCCAATAATGAGGTTTCTTTGGAATATGCAAGTGACGTTGAATTGCGGCAGACGAGGAGCAGGGAAACTCACATGGTCATCTACTCACAACCTGAGGTCAGGTAGGAACGACGTCGGACGAGTGAACGACGTGATCTGATTTCATACCCCGCCAGGCCGGTCACCGTTGAGAGAGCTACAGCCCACGACGCCCAATCCATTGAATTATTATGGTGTCTTCCACTGATCAAATTTCGTTCAAATCAAGGCTCTGCACACAAATTGACTATCCCTGGCGGAACCCAATACTGCAATGTGGATCCGGAGCACCTTGTCATAGGCACATCAGCACTGACTCTCGCTGCTTCATTAAAATCCGCTGGATTACGCCGTGCCAGAGGCATTCAAAACCAACCCTGCCGATGTATGACCGGCGTCGCGAAGACTCAGAGTGAGAAGCCCGTACATTGAGTTCATTCGTCGATGATAGAATAGATAAAATATGAAATATTATACACTATGTACTGTACATTAGAGATGTTACGAAGCTGGAAATGGTAGAGTAGCCTCACGCGCACGCCCACGGGAGCTTTACGTCGATACGAGGGGTTTCCGACTCGAAGGGGGCGCTCCCGATGCCTTCTTGGGCTGCTGCGACGAGTGCAACTTCCGCGTCCGCGTCGTGCGTGTGCGCGCAGCAGGGCAAAACCTATTTTCCCCCGCCCAAGTCACTATCTATGTCTTGATATGCCATAGCCTGTAAAAAAAAACTGCAGTTTGAACGACCTTGCCCTGAGGTCATAGTTATTACATGGCCCGAGTGGGACAGGTGGGACGGGTGGGACTCGTGGGATTTTCCAATACCCAGCTGCAGACGTCCTCCGTCGCCGACTCGTTTCCATTCACGATGAGATATCCGGAAACTTCATCATCACGAGATTCTAAATCAACGAAGCCAAAGATGGACTCTGCACCCAAGGCCGAACTAACAGAAGGCGCCTTTTCCGAACAGCTTCGTCCTCTCGCCCCCGAGCACCTCGACGAGCTCATGGTCATCTGGAACTCAGACCGGCGCACACCGAGCGTGCCATCGCGTCGGGCATGGGCTCTCGCGCGTGGTGTCCGACCCGAGTGTGTGCATCGCTGGTTCGCTCGGCGAAAGCAAACTGCGAAGCGAAAGAGGCAGAGAAGTGGAGCGCTTGATGGAACGTACGAGTTGGAGGTGGGCACGCCGCCAGTTCTTCAAGTCAAAGTGAAGAAGGAGGCAGCGCCCGTGGTGGTAGAGGATGCTGACCTGCAGGGGAGTAATGGTAGGAGAGTCAAAAAGGAGAGCGACGATAGACCCAGCTTCGATACGCCATCCTCAGATCGCACCCTGGTCGAATCCTCACCTCCTCGGTACAGAAAAAAACGCTCTCTCCGTTCAAGTTCACCCCGTCGCCCTCTTCTTCTCCCTCGCAGTTCTCCGTCTCCACTCTCTTCTTTGTGCCCTTCACCATCACCCAAGCCGACGCCCGTCGTCGCCCAGCTGCTCTTTCTTCCTTCTCTTCCAATCAATGAACCTTCCGTATGGTCCAAAAAAGGTTGGTGCGCCGGCCATCAAGGCCTGACAACATCTTACGCGCCAACTCACTTTTTGTTTGCCTTTTATGCCGGTACCCCATAGGTACTAGGTACCTCGTCACAGACAAGATACACCTACTGACGAACCCTCCGTATAATGGATATACTCAGCTTCCGTGGATCACTGGGACTCAGCTCTTGCCCATGGTGCTCCTAGGACTAATCTACGCGACCATGAACATGAACACGCACATGCACACGACCACCACGACACACACGCGAACGTACACGAACTGCAAATGGACTCAGACTACTCGCACATGGAGCTCTCCGCGCTGCCCTTTCTGATGCGTTCTCCTGACCTCGTCCGGAATCGAGAACAACGCAAACAAGCACATCATCGAACCTGGTGCCTTGCCGGCCGACTCTATGCGCTGGACGGATCGTTTGTCGGCGCGTGTCCTCAGTTCCACACGTCTCATTGCGAGGGCGGTAAAGCTACCAGTTGGGGCTTGGATCGCGAGGTGCCAGTGTCGCCGTGGTTTCTTTGATCCTCACGTCATTTTATCCTGTTCGTTCACTGCTCAGAATACTCTGCTTCTTCTCGGGACTTTGCCTTGTCATGCTATGTATGTTTTCGATGCCATTCTGATGCTTTGCTCCACTGTTTCTGTTTGCTCTGGACTTTGACGTTTTTCTGTGTGTTTCATGCTCTCGTTCTGCTATCGGTGACCCTTGCTCAACTAATCACAATCAAAAACTCTTATGCTTGTTTGTTCATTCTGTTTTTGGCCACTTATCGCCGTTTGCCTGCTTATCTCTTCAACTACAGGACGAACCTTCGACTGATTCGAGGGATGAACATCGTTACTTACCGGCTATTACAGTCGAACCACTGTTTTGCTCATTCACATGTTCGAATTTCATACCCCGCCCGAACAAGAGATTTGGTCACCATTGAGCGTACTTCACCATAGGATACGACGCCCAATCCATTGAACGGCAATTTTTTTTTTCAAATCAACGCTAGCGAGGCTCTGCACACAAATTTACTATCCCTGGCGGAACCCAATACATACCGCAATGTGAGCATTCAAAAGCAACCACTAAGCAACCCCGCCGATGTATGACCGGCGTCGCGGAGACTCAGGTGAGAAGCCAGTCGCCCGTACTTTCAGTTCATTCGTCGATGATAAAATAGATAAATAGATGAAATAAAATATGAGATATTATACACTACTATACATCAGAGATGTTACATGCTTTATCGGGGCCAGTTTTCCTCGTACGAAGCCGGAAATGGTAGAGCAGCCTCACGCGCACGCCCACATGCTAGCGCCCAAGCCCGAGCCCCGGCGAGGAAGCTTTTCGTCGGTATTGGTCGATACGGGCACCAGGGGTTTCCGACTCGAAGTGTGCGCACCCAATGCCTTCTTGGGCTGCTGCGACGAGTGCAACTTCCGCGTCCGCGTCGTACGTATGCGCGCTGCCGTGTTGGCCACGATGGGCTGCGCAGCCCAGATTGACGCACGGAGGCCTTCGTTTCGCGCTTCCCATGCCGTGAGGGGATCCTCATCTTCCTGTGGCTGCGGCTTCTTCGATGGGGCGAGTACCTCGAGTTTAGGACCCAGTGGTGTCGTTGGTAGTGATGTCATCGGCAGTGCGCGTGTAGGTGTCTGGGGAAGAGGCAGCGGGGGTATAGCGATATCGGAGGCCGGCGGCGGCGGCGGAGGTGCCCATCGCGACGCGTGTAGCCCCATGTTTCGGATTTCGCAATCCAAGATGTCGACGGGGGGCGGGGTGTGGGCGGGTGCCGGTGCCCATCTGGAGGCGTGAAGCCCGGCGTTGCGAACTTCACATTCCCAGGTGTCGATGGCTGTGGGGAGGCGTAGAGCTGGGGCAGGCGGGGCTGTCGATGCGGGCTGAGTGGCCGTCGATGCGGGCTGGGCGGGTGCCGGTGTGGGCTGGGGTGTGGGGGACGGTGCCCATCTCGAGGCAGAAAGGCCGTGATCCCTGACTTCGCAGTCCCAGGCGTCGATGGCAGTAGGCGGGGCGGGTGGGGCGGTGATTGGTGATGACGACGGACTTGGAGCTGCCCAATCGACTTTAAGGATCGACGCAGTCACCCACGCGCGGACTGGCGTTGGTGAGTGAATGATTACGGGCGTTGCGAGTCCTGTTCCTGCGGTGGGCGAGGCCGAGGTGGTGGGCATCGTGGGCGAGAACATGGGTTGAGTGGGCGTAGGGGTGGAGGTCGGGGCACAGATGGAATAGGTTAGCCCGGGCGGCGGGATGGGGGCAGAGGGTGTGAAGGGGATTGCGTGAGGATTGAGTGCGAGCTTCGACTGGGTGTTCGGTTCCTCGGCGGGCGGACTGGGTACTACGAATACCTGTGTGGCGAAGGGTGCAACGATTTCTACTTTTTCGAAAGGCGAAACAAGCTCGCTCGGAGCGGGAGAGGGAGGAGGAGGAGATGAGGAGATGAGGGTGGGGTAGCTGCCCGGCATCTGTGGGTCGAAGATGGGTACGACGAGGCTCTCCAGTGCGGCGTGACACCTTGTACATGTCGACGTCGCCTTGCACGAATTAGCCACGGTCCACACCAACACAGTCCACAGTGCGAGAAGCCAGAGCGGCGGGAGGAAGACGAGGGTGCGGGAGAGGAGGTTGTTGAACAGGATGGCGGCCCACTCATAGTGAGTGAGGATGGTGTCGGCATAGAGCCAGAGGGGGGATGCCCTGTGAGGAGCGAGGAAGGGAAGGAAGACAAACTCGACTTGCATGGCTGATATGATGGAAGTACCAGTGAAAGATGGGAATACGAAGGACTGGGCGTCGCATGGTATTTATGTTTAGTGCAAGGCGGCTGACAAGAAGAGGTAAGCCTTGAAGCTTGAAGACGCCGAGCGCTATGGAGGCTGACATGTTGAAACACCTCACGCGTTAGCCCAATACAGTCCAGAAAAAGTGCAACAATCGCACTGAAGGACCTGGTGCGGGTCTGTCGATAGCTCAGAGCCAAGTGCGCAACAAGCAGAGAGTGGTGCAAGGAGGTGCGCATGCCGACGGAGGAGATGAGTGGTCCATGGATTGCAGAAGGTTCAAAGAATATAGTGATTTGGAATTCTAGTATGCCTATGCCAGCGTGCCGCCCGAGAATATGATGACTTCTGAATCTCAGACGACGTCCATAGAATTTGAGAAGTTGACCACTAGTCATTGAGAGCAGCCTCAGAAGAGCAAGCGTAAACGACGCCCGTTCTAGAGGTTAGAGATTTTCTACATAGTGGCAAGGGAGGTACGATACTTCCTCGACTGAGAAAACATCAAACTATTCCGAGTTGCGCGTCGTATCGAAACGGAAATGCGTTTGTAATGAGTTGGTGAACGATGCAAGAAATGCACTTGTTTTCGTTTTATGTAATAACTGTTTACATGGAACTTGTAGCTAAGTTACACGTGGCAGAATCTAATCTAATCTCCATGCCCGCTCTTGCGCATTGCGCATTGCGCATGGTGTCGTCGGGGAGCTGGGTAGCGAACTCTTTGGGGGATTTCGGTTTTTTCTTTGAACTAATTGGTGAAGGTGAGTGTGTTTTTACGCTCTGACTCTGCATTTTTCGTGCAGTATACTGACTGTTTGCACAGTGAGACCCCAAGTCCACGATGCCTTCATCAGATAAAATCGCCTTCAAAGCAGCTCTTTCTTCCGCAAAGAGCATTATCATCCTCTCGGGTGCAGGTCTATCTGCCGCATCAGGTCCGTTAAACACAAGCACTAGCACCGAGAACATGATTGAATTCTTATTGGTGCTGTAGGCATCCCCACGTACCGTACCGAGGACAATTCACTCTGGAATAATTTTGTACGCGCCTTTCGTGTGGCATCTTATCACGTTAGTGGTACTGATAAATAGCGCCGCTAGAACCCACTGGACTACTCCGTACCAGAGGCATTCAAGGAGGATCCGATCAGGGTGTGGAAGTTCTACCACCGGCGCCGTGGAGAGTGAGTAATCTCTCTACATTATATCGATAATTCATCAATTGACAACTCAGGTACCTCCTCGCCAAACCAAACGATGCGCACCGCGCCCTCGGGGCTCTCGCACACCCACCGACCCTCGCGCGTATTGCTCCAAACCACGTCTCCCCACGCGTCCTGCACGTAACCCAGAACGTCGACGCGCTGGCATTACGCATCCTCGAGTCGCTTCCACCGCCAGAGAACCAGGGTAAGGTGGAAGAGGTTGGGGAGGAGGAGCCCCTCCCACCGGCGAAGGACGCGCTGATCGAGATGCATGGCGACATCTTTGTGATGCGCTGCACACAGTGCCGGCACGTCCAGCGGTCCTACGCGCCTGCACTTGCATCTGCACTCGCCGAACTCGAGGCAAAGGCATCCTCCTCAGCCGAGGACGGGGCACAGGAGCCAGAAATTACCCTTGCGCAGCTGCCCAAGTGTGGCGGCGACGCGTGGGCGGGGTCGAATCGAGCTGGGCGATGCGGTGGCTTGCTGAGGCCGGAGGTGGTGTGGTTCGGGGAGGTGCCGCCTGCGATGGGGGAGATCGCGCGGAAGATGAGCGGGTGTGATCTGCTGCTTGTTGTGGGGACGTCCTCGTTGGTGAGTCTGCGATTTGTGTTTATAGCGACGAGGCTAATTGTGATTGATTTGCATACTAGGTCCACCCTGCGGCTGGCTTTGCGAAGCAAGTAAAGAAGAATGGGGGAACAGTGGCGATTTTCAATTCTGGACATTCGGCGGGAGATCAAGACGCGGATTATTTATTCTTAGGCCGGTGCCATGAGACGCTGCCCGATTTGCTCGATGTCCAGGAGGACATTGCACAACTGTGGCCTGAACTGAACACGACCTGAATATGTATTACTTGCAGTAAAAGTGTATAGCTCATCGGTCTACGGAATCAGTCCATGTCAACCCTCCAGACAACCCACCGGAGTCGGTAACACACTTGCTGACTCACAATAAGGGCAAACTTCAAGCTTCAGAGCTTCCACCAACACCTCAAGAATGTCATCGACATCGCCGTCTCTCGAGAGCTATTTCTACGTATCCTACAACCAGAAAGGTCACCCGCGACCCATCACGCTACCCGGGCCCGCGAGACATCGAAAGAGGAAGACGGCAAACTGAAACGAATCTCGAGGTTGCAAACTCCTTGGCTTTCATATGCGTCCGCGAACCGGAGGGCGAGGTTTATGCGGCTGCAGTCAGCCTTTCCAAGGACTCAGCAGTGGTATATCTCGCAGAAAACTACGGCGTCTCTGATACAACCCTCGATTACCTCAACTCTGTGCTGGCGCAATTGACCACCATTTCTCGCTCACAGCCCGCCGGACGCGATCGTTCTCCTGATGCGATACCCAAGGCCAATGAACAGATGTTGGGGACGATGATTATCAGACACACATTTCCCAAATTCTTCCACAGTTTGACCAAACGAGATGGTACATGGGACGCTCGTGTTGAAGCTATCCGGAACCAGTTCGCGGAGTCGCCCGACCAGCTGGATCTCTTTGAACTCGTTGAGAGCTCCCTGTCTGTCATCTACGCGAAGGCTTCTTTATACGCCGCGGACCCCAGCAACACGAACCTAGAATCTCTGTATGAGGTTATTTCGTCGATCGAAGCATTCATTCGTCGAGAAAAGTTAGCCAATCAACTGGCCCTTCTTTTCGAGGAAATCGACAAGAACAGTGCCCACCGTTGGTCGGCAGACGCTGATTGGGTCGACGGCGAGCTTGATCTTGATGTCGATGTCGACAATGTTCTACAGGAAGGTCTGCGCACATTTTCTGTTGATCACCACATTCTAACATCAGTGGCTCACATGCATTCAAAACAGACGCTTCGCTGTCCAAGGTACCCATGGGAAAATGTACCGCCCTTGGGTGGTGCCCGAACTCGCATTTGCAACGGCTTTGACCTGAATCCAGAAATTCGCCAATCTTCAGAGGATCTACTGAAGGTTGCTCTTGGAAGGTATATGGAATGCTGCCACAGTTCAACAGTTGCATCCACAACATCGGATAAAAAATTGGATAGTGACGGCAAGTTTTTTTCAAATACTTGCCTTGGAATTGAATAACACTATATCTACTACCAGAGTCCGCTGTCGACGCATACCGAGCTGCATACAAAGAGTTCTTGAAGAAGAATGTCTAAGTGCATGGCTCTATGTATTTTGCGATGCGGTCAGGTGAGAATGTAATCCGATATTTCTCGATTTCGTAGCTACTTACCTCTCGCGCGCGGTGACCAAGAATCTCGCGCTGCGTCGTGCCAACGGCCTTGTCCACCACCGTGCCCGTCGCGGTTTGGCGGCGATCACGCCAACCAGACCGTTTATGCTACAGCTCGGGTGAGTGAGTATGCGCGATTTTCGGTTGCCGCTAACTTACCATACAGGCACGACAGGGAAACCCAAGGGCGTCGAGACGACGCATCGCAACATCACCCTCTTCTCCGTCGTGCGCACCACCTGCCCCCAAGCTCACCGTTGGCCGCGGCAGCGTCCTCGCCATCCTCGCCGTCACGCTTGTCCATTTCCCCAGGTCATGTGGTGCCCCCGTCATCATACAGCCCTCCAGCAACTTCTTGACTGCCATTCAGAATCACTTTGCCCCCTGTCCTCGAGGCGCGGCTCCTCGTCAATGACGACGGCGAGGCCGATACAGACGCAAAAGAAGGGCGAGCCAGACGAGCTTTGGATGCGCGGGCCGACCGTGTCGCCACCAGCACACGCTCCCAGCTTGAACCCAACGCCATGATCGCGGAGGGAGCCGCCAGCTACCTTGGCCAAGGCCAGCAAGGATCAAGTCGCTTTTTTAGCGCGACAATAGAGTCAAAAAGAAATTTAGTTATACATAGCCACTTGGATAGAGTCTGAAGTTCAAGTTTATTCAAAATTTTTTCAAGTCTAACAATGACTGAACAAGTCAGGCTGAATACGTATTACATGTAGTATACTACATGATACAGATCGAGAGCCTTCATCGTGCGGCAGTTGGCAGCGTCACCGGACTGTCCCGTTCACACTTATTGCGCGTAGACATAGACATGCATACCAGCCTTTACCCATATGTGAACCTTACAATCCGTATGTAAATTATTAAATAATAACTACTCCTCGCTACAATTTAGATTTCACACTTTCCGGCGACTGAGGTTCAGAGGCCAATGCGTCAAAAATGACCACACCGAGCTCGTCCGGAGCCTCCTGGGGGACCTGTGCCAGGAAGAAGTTGAGAAACTCGGCGAAATATGTAGGAGCCCGACGTACCAGATGGCCGACCCTTTCGATCTTCCGCACAGACGCGTAGTTCCCTCCGTACTGAGGATCGAGTATCGCCGCGTGTACTCTCGCTGGTCTGAATCGACGGATACAGAGTGGGCTAATAAGGCAGGGCACATAAGGGGATCCACGCACATGAAGTCGTTCAGACCAGCCAGAACGAGGTGGACCGGGAGGGTGGCGCATGCCTTTTTCAGATCCTGCACTGGCTTTGTCGGTCCTTCTGCGTCGCGGTACATGGCCTGCGATGGGATTTATTCAGCTGAGCCCCGAAAGAGACAAGCTACTCACCGCCTCTTGATCACGGGTGCACGCAAGGGTCACCCCAAGGTACGGCGTCTCAGTCTTGTACGATCCGGGATGCGGCACGATCGCATGTTTCTGCTCCCTTCACCGTCAAAACGACCCGGACGGAAGATATTCAAAGATACCCACGACGAAGAGGTCCGTGATGCGTGAATCCCACTTCTGCGTCCGTTCCCGCTTCTTCAGCGCGACCATTGCCTGTCCGCGGTCGGGCCACACGTCGCGCCTTTCGTGCGCCCCTTTGACCAGGATGGACCGCAACTTGTTGAGGTGTCGCGGCCCGGCGGGGCTGATGAGTGGTTCGACGATTACGAGAGACTTGAATGCAACGCGCGGTTCAAGGTGCTGTAGAATGAGCCTGTTGCGAGTGAGTGAACATACCGAGGCTGAACCGCAAACGAACAAGAACTCACATCGCATTCCCTCCTAATGAGTGCCCAATCCCCACCAGGTTTCGTGTCCGAAAGTCAACTCGTGCACCGTGAAGTGGTCCGTCCGACAGAAATCGATGCACAGCTATGGCGTACTTCTCGCAAGTGACTGTTGGACAACAAGCGCCGCGTTTAGCGCCACGAACAAGAGGAAAACACAGAATAGCAGGTAAAAAGCAATGTGCTTGTACGCACAATTGTTACGAAATTCGGGCAAGTTCAAGGTAGGCTCATTCAAATGCCCCGCTTCGCCGTGGTTTGGACAGTCAAGTGCCCAAGCCTCCCGTATCTTCACTTGACTTTCTGGCTGTGCTGAAAGGGTCAGTAATTTCTCGAGAGAGGGCTCCCATGTTTCCTTGTGAAAGCTGGTCGAATGCAGAAGTATGAGTGTGAGAGCGTCGGGGTCGCCGGCGTTTGCGTCCAGCGCGGGAAGCCAATAGCGCTTTGCCGTTGTCACGAGTGGGTATCCGTCGCGCGGGCCATCCTTCACAGCTTCTGCTTGCATGGCTAGGATTGTACAAGGCGTGTAGAAGGTTGGTGCCTTCCTGGCATAGGGTCTTGCCAACTTGGATATTTAGATCTTGGCTTGAGACTTCGGTTATAATAAGATAACGGAAAGAGACATATAGGTTCCTGTCAAGTGAGCTACGGACTGTATCTGCTTCTTTCCAACGTGTCTGCGAAGCGCACTGTTCACACACTCAAACTGTTCAGCAATTTACAGATATTTTCGCTAGGCAGCCTGTTCAGATCATATTGCCATGTTACGAACTACCTGGTTCCGTGACCACTCAGGCATGCTCGTGGTGCTAGAGCCAAGCAGTGCCCTCCAAACCAGCATCCTACTCGTCAACATACCCCAATCGTTGGATACGCAGTCCAGGGACATCGCCACACGCCACAGCGCCTCCACAGATTGGCCCCAGATCTGCAACGGATCGTTGCAGACAAACGGTTCGTGGATTTCATGCGCCTTGTAGAGAGGGGCTGGAGCTTCGTGAAGACGCGACGTCCCGATTGATGTAGGTGGCACCATTGCAGATGACTCCAGACGCATCAGACATTCCACACATACTCGAAGAAGTCGAGGAAGCTCGGTCACTTGAGGTCCAGGAAGAAGACTCGACCTTAATATGGCCTGGACGGCGAAAGGTAAGGTTGCCGAAGTGGTGGCTAGAAGAAGAGCAACATAAGCTGATGAACAGTTCACGATGTGATAGACGTACATGAGCGAGAGCTATCCAGTAGCATGATCAGGCAACGAGAGATTGCTGCACGCCATTCCCCATTCGTTGATGACTCGAGTTTTTCAGGATTGGTGATAACCAGTATGTTGTCCAAAATTTTCACCCACTCAACACCGTTGATGTCTTTTGATGTGACCAACTGAGCTTCGATCCAGGAAAGTAGCCCTGACTTCAGAACCAGCGACGTCGTGGCTTGATTATTGCAGGTGAGATTGGCAAGGACCTTTTAAAATCTTTGTGAGCGTCCTGAGCATGTCTGCCTCATCAGGGGCAGGGGCGCACCTCGAGTATAGCAGCACGTAACGAGCGATCTTCTTCAGAGCTTTGGAATAAAGTGGCGAGAAGGTCCCAAGTATGTCTGCCTTTGAGTATTCGCCAGTCTTCGGTGCTCATCATGCCGTCTGACAAAAAGCGAATCATCCAACCACGCTCTTTTTTCCAATCGTCTGAGCTGCTGTAAAGCATGTTGTACAACATTGGTACATCGTTTGTGTCCAGCTCGGGGCGTTGAAGAAGGAAGCGCGCAGTGATCGGGTAAATGAAGTTGGAAGGGTAGAATATTCCTCGAAGCGCATGCAGGAGAAGGAGCGTCGTGTAGGAAGGAAGTCGGCGTGGGGGCTCATTTACAGGTGCTGGGAGCACATCCCTCAAAAGACCAAGTATATGAAGGAGATGAGAACGTTCTTGCATATCGGCGGCCTAACAGGCTGATTCAGTTGGAGCTTCTGACCACCATACTACCTACTCACCTCAAGATATTGCCAAAGAGCAGCAATCTGGCACACAGCGACATCGCGGATGGCGCCATCCTTTGACGACAACGCCTTGATGAGCAAGCTCACGATGTTGGTCCTAAAGAGCTCCACCCACGCAAAGGCTGACTGAGGGGGATTCTCTGCGAGCGTTTGAGCGAAGAGTAACATCAAGAAAACCGGGTCGTATAGTTGCGCTTCTTGTGTGGTAGCCTTGGTGGTGGTCAGTTCCTCGAGGCGGCGCCACTTGGGGAAGTTGAGACATGTGCGGAGTACCAGGATATGGTCAAGACTTTGGACGGCCTCCAAAGAGTTCGCGGATAGAATGGTAGGATCAGGTGACCATCGGCTGAGGAGAGCTGCAATTGAGACCTTTCGTTCCGCCTCGAAGAGATGGAATATCGACAGGATCTGGCCGTCCGCAGGTGAAAGTGTTCCTCGATAGATTCGCACTAGCGGCTCCACGTGTGTCACTTGGCAGGTGTTCGTCGGATGGAGGTGGAAAAGGACATGGAGTAATCGGACAACAGCGTCCCGAGTTCCAGAGGTATTGCTAGCGCAGAGTTTGAAAAAGGACGGGTGTTGCAAGATACTTTGCAGATGACGATTGACCACGACGGGCTGAAAAAGCTCATTATGACAGTTTCATAGTTAACAGGATGTGAACTGACCTTGAGATGGACGCTGGATAGCAAAGCAGTGATCAACTTCACCGCGGGCAGATGTGCTAAGCGAGTTTGAATGACCACCCCCAAGAGTGTTTCAACCAGGTGTGGTTTGATCTCGGACGCAGATTGCACGAGTAAAGCTGTTGAAGGGTGGCGACGGGTCGGAATGAATTTTTGGGGTCAGGACGACGAACTCACTGAGCTCTTCAATTGCTGAATTGAAGGAAACATCCTCGGGTTCAGCGAAGAACCTTACGGCCCACTGCACTCCATGATTTACAAGCTCTGTTACAAGTGATTCGGCCGATGCAGGGAAGATCGCATGAAGTCGACGACCAAGGGACAAAAGGTAGGGATTGACTTTCAGGACGGGCAGTGATTGGACAGCACGAACAACGTCAACAAGGAAGTCGGGCGAGTGTGAAGGGAAGAGTCGCATCATGAGCGACATGCAAGTGGCACCGGTGGTCCGTGTACTTTCAGAAAGTCCCTCATCCAATAAAGTTTTGATCAGGCGGTTGAACTGGGATAACCAGATGGCTGAGAGTAGTTCCACGCCTCGACAGAAGGACGTGTCTAAGAAGGCGTGCATGACGGTGACGAAGTGTTCGGCAGATGTTCGCGTACAGTGATCAGTGGCCAGCCACGAAGTAAAGTCGTCCTGGGAGAAAGTGTTCCGGTAGATGAGGCCAGAAATGATGGTGACTGTGGACGGGGACCATGACTGCTGGGTTAAGAACGATCGGGCTGGGAGGTCCACCAAGCGAGGATCCGATTGTCGGGACCACCGGAGATCTGATCTCTTCACAATGTCGGCGAGACTTGTCTCCTCCAATGCCTCTCCGCAAGGGCCTCCATCACAATAGGAGGGAATGGAGGACTCGATAGCGGCAGCTATCAAATCATCCAAAATGTCAGAATCTGCCAGTGAAGAACGCAGAACCACGAGCTGAGGAAGCCTTTGAATCAAGCCGGACTCTGAGCCTGCCTGGGACGCCAACAGCGCCCTCAATGCGGCAAGGACATCGACCACAATGTCCAGCGTAGGTGGAGTCAAGGCCGCCGTATTCTCGAGCAGCGCGTCCAAGATTTGGAAGAGATCGTCTTGCTCAAAGTATTTGATCCAAATAGATACATGCGACTTCTGATGCCAACGTAATTGGTAAGCCCAAAGAGCAGGAATGGCTATGTACTCACCTGAATCACAGCACCAGACAAGCTAGAATTCAACGCTTCCAGCCAGAACGCAGTAGTGTCAGAAATAATAGCTCTGTCAGCGGGGCTCGTCGGATCCAGCGTATGTTCGACAAGGTAATACAGTCCTGGAAAATGCTGAGTGACGCAAGAAGTGGGAAGTGTTGATACAATACCTTCGCGAACGACGTCCGATAGCGAGTCGGATGTTAAAGTGGACCTGATTGCTTGCGAACGCGCAAAGATAGTTTCCTTGAGTGCAGTCAAGTCAGACTGAGAAAGAACAGTCGAAGCGAGCTTGAGGATAGCCGCTAAAAGAAGTAGTAGGGCCCTTGTCTGATTATCTGAACCGCTAGACAGGCGGTGACAGGCAAGGAATATGGATTTCCTTGCCTCCACGACGTGGGGTTCATAACCAAGAGCTGCTCCAGCAAGTATATCTCGGCAGCTCTGATCGACGATCTGAGCTTCAGAGGCATGCAGGAAGAGGAAGTCGAAGTGTAGGCTGGCATCCATCGTGAGAGGTGTATCCGCCATAATCGATGGGTGTTTACTCACTGTTGTTGAATCTCGGAGAAACGCGAAACCAGGTCTAGACTGCGCCATAGAGACCCGTCTATGGGCGGAACGTACTCTGCAACGAGAGAAAGGGATGGTGGATACATCTTGCGCAAGATAGTCGATACGCGTCGAATTTCTTCAGCTCCGAGGGTATCCTCCACAAGGCGAAGCCAATCCACAAACTCGAAAGCGGTTGATTTGCACGTCGCCTGCACGGAAGCTAAGGCACGAGCAGATTAGGATTAGTTTACATTTCGCACAACTAGAAAAAGGATTCACTCACGGATCGGCATCTGTTCAACCGCAGACAGGAAGGCCTCGACTTCCTCGGAGACCTCCTCCATCGGTGTGTCGAGCGGTTGAGGTGACAGACACGCTCTGAGAAGATCGACTTCACGACGAATCGCCGCCGACATGACAGGGTGCTCAGTGAACAGGCGATCCAGCTGAAGCATCGTATCGAACCTGTCCGCCACCGCACGGAAGAAGCTCAACTCCTGCTGCTTGCTCGACAGACGGAACACGAGCTTGCGAGTGAACGAAGCTAGGGCCAGCACGTCTGAGGGAGAGATCGACTTCTTGGCGACTTTGATCTCCAGCTGCTCGAGGACGGTCATCAGCAGTGCACTGGGCGGGACATCGAACTTGTCGGGTGTGTCCTGCGTGCTGCCCGCGCTGGCGAGCGCATGCAGGGCCTCGATGTACCGGTACGGCGTCTTCAGGCACCGTTGGACGCAGTCGTCGAGGAATGCGATGACACTGTCGCCTTCGTCGGTGAGGGCTGCGCCGTCCGGTGACTCGGTCCCCCGGGCACGTTGCGATGTCGGGAGGGATATCAGCCATAAGTGAGGCTCGATTGGATCTTCTTGGAACATGATGCTCTCTGAAAGAACATGTTGGAGGAGGTGGGAGAGGGATGCACGGAGCGCGGGAACCTGAGAGACCGTGTACGCCTTGAGCAGCACAGCGAGATAGCTTTGTGATGTCGAGCCTAATGAGAAAGGTAAGCCAAAGATCGAAGTGCTGAACAATTACACCTACCCAATTTCCCCGACCACCCAAACTGATCACTGTCCTTGAGTAAGCGCAAGACGTGCAACTGCCTCACGATGTGAAGTTTCTTTGCGGCATCTGACGATTCCGGTGCCGCCTCCGCCTCGCTCGAAAACGTCTGCAGCAGCTTCCCAACATCGAAGCGTGCTTCTGCAACCACGAGCGGCAAACAGCGATGGTACATCCACAGGAGCCGCTGCGCGCTTTCAGCGAGAAGCGCAGCCCTAGTGGGGTTTGGCGGTGTCGTTGGGGCACCCGGGGCAGCGGGGACAACATCGAACTTTTGTTGGGAGAAGGCAACGATGACCTGGAACTCCGGCACGCGACGACGTACCTCCCGCTCGATATCTCGGCGCCTCTTGCACCACTGCCCATCCATTTCGTTTTCTTCGAGCGCATGCTCGATGGTTCGGAATATTGATATGATTTGCTCGTATTTGGCGAGACACTTTGCTAGCGCAATTGCCGTGCAATGTTGAACGAGCCCCGAAGGCGACTGGAGGCCTTTCGAGAAGTGGGCTTTCGTGTTGACTGAGGGCAGGATGTTCTCAATGATGTTGGACAGGGGTGGCGGGGTGGGCGAGTAGAGTGTAGAATTCGGGAGGTAAAAAGTAGTTGTGGGGACCGGGAGAGATAGGACGGAACCGAAGAATGCAATATTCGCGATCCACTTTGAGGAGAGCCGAGGCTCGAGTGTCAACGCCGCTCCTGTCCAATAGCTAACCATGGAAATGAGAAGGAGAGCCACATGGACAAACGAAACTCGCACCCTGATACCAGCTCTGGACACGCGCTCATTACTTTTAGGGCAAGCTCCTGCTGCCGGAGGTCTTCGTTGACCTTGAGGCTTTTGAGAATATTAGCCAATATTTTGTTATAGATTTTCCCTCGTGCGGCCTCGTCATCGCCGTCAGATTCGCGCGGATACCAACCGCGGTCTTTGAAGCAGATCCCTGTCCCAGGGCGGGTGCAGATGGCAAGCAGGAAGTGGTGAAGAAGGTCGGCAGGGACTTGATTGGGCTCATCGCCTTCCGCGACGTTACGTTCATAAAGTTTCATGAGCTAAGAAACCATCAGGGAATAAATCAAAAGACGTAGGCCCATCAAGGACGTACGTGTGATATAGTCGTCTCGCTGAAGAGACTGATTTTGAGGGTTCGCTTGACTTTCGGATCGGACCACAGCCCCGCCCAGCACACTTCGAGGACCCTGCGGACGACGGAGTAAGAGTCCTGGATCACACCTTTGAAGATCGCGAGGAAGGGATCCCGATGCTGTTCGAAGAATGACGTTTTCACCTGGATGGGAGTGTCGGTGCTGATGAACGAGAGCAAGAAGAGAATGTACAGCGTGCGGATGTCTGTAGACAACTCAATGGACCATCGAACGCAAAAAAGCAAGGCACGTACCGGGCTTTGCAAGCACGTCTGAGGTATCCGTTTTCCGACGCATGTTGAGTAGCTTGGGAAGCGACTGAGAGAGAATGTTATCGCAACGAAAAGCGCAGCAAGAGTGACCGCGCACCTTGATTTCCCATCCAAACACGTCCAGGACAGCCTTTCTCTCCCGCCCTCCACCAAAATTTGACATGGCATTATACAACTTGAGCGTGACGAGGATCAATTCTGCGTGCGTTCCACCGAGGTATGAGTTCAAGCGCCGGCTGTAGGTTGGTGTCAGCAGAGTCTTCATGACGGGTTGACCAAGGGGTTGGAGCGTGTAGCGAGATGATGTGAGCGCCAACAGAGACGACAGAATGGCGACTACGAGCGAGAATACGGAATTTTGACGCTAGAAGCTAAGTTATTGCGATCCTCGGAAAACAAGACACGGTAACGCACTTGAGATAAGCTATCCCAAACGCTGAATATGTCATGGCAACCCGGAACGTTCTCCAGCCAGTGTTGAGCAAGGAGCAGACGTTCATCCTGCGGAGGTATGGTATCTTCTCCCGGTCGAATCGACAACTGGTTCCGCAGCGCAGTGAGATCTGCAAAGCTTTAGCACTGGACCAACGCATTCGCGAACAAGAACTTACTTTCTACCAACAATTCATGGTTCTGGGTGTGCAGAGCAGCGCTGATATCCTCGACACTAGTAAAAACGTGTGCTTGCTTTTTACTGGCGATCGGACGAGAGTGTTTTGATGAAGCAGCTGGCATTATGGAGCTTTGCTGTTCCTAGGCATTCCAGAAGAGAAAAGTAAAAGTAAAAACACGGCGCAGCTGGTCTTACTGGGCCGTAGAAATTGCCAGCCTTCAAGTTTGGAAAATCAAGGCATGTGATGCCAATGATGCGATCACTGATGAATTCTTGCGGCCCGGCGCCGGTTTATGTACTGTAGCATCCATGTGCTGGCCATACAGTGTACACGTGTGAAGCCACCAAGTTTCTAGTACTAGTACTAGTACCACCCCTTCCTAACTGGTGACCGGTGAGCATCCGCTTACCTTTTGGCTATTTTCTGAACAATCGTCGCCATCTCGTAGGCGGCTCTATGATGTATCGACATCATATCACGACTGGTGTCGCAAAACGGACCTCAAGTGCTCCTGCATTGCGCTCGTTTACACTTGGTAGGGGCGTCGTTCTGATTCAACATTTGCCGTCTCTCTTTTCATGGTGGCTGGAACGCTGGTGATCTGCATTTCCACCGAAGCAGTCGTTCACTTTGCCTAAAATCGTATCCTCGGCGATTTTCGCAGTACTTCCCTGGTCCGCTTTCACCCTCGTGCCCTTGAATAGGGTAAGCCTACTAGGTAGCGTCGCCGGCATAAGCGAACATCCCTTTACTTACATATCTAGGAATCACTCGCGGTCGGCGGTCGAGTGGCGCCAATACAAGGCCTCCATTATATATGCCTTGTCGAATAGATCTGGATCTGGATTTGGCCTTTGGGAGCTGCCATTGCCCTTGGGCGGTCTATCTGGCTGGATACCTCAGGTCTAGTTGTCGCCGTTCTTCACATGGGGTGGAGCGATGTGCTGTCCACTTACTCTCTATCTGGGGTATCAGCTATTCAATGATATAATCGCACGTAAGCTCGCTTCTCGCTTGCAACATCTCGTTTGCATATTGGATAATACGTCACCTCTCATCGTTGCACTGGCACCCAAGCAGCATAATGTGCCGTTGTGCACGGAACTCCCTTATACCTACCGTCTTGGGTGGTGCGTGATTTGCGTGACAGCATCGGAAGAAATAAAGGCTGGAACAGCTGATAAACACTCGATGGTGGACAGTATCTGACTGAGCTCTTGATGACGATGTCGGAGGGACACAAGAACAGGCAGGTACAACGCACCCAATTTGTTTGGGGACGCTCCCGGCTGCGAGTGTCACTGATATTTCCTTCTGACCTACCAGCGCTTGTCAAGGTCACCTCAATCGTGTGCAATTACTGGAGTCATTATCGGAACCATCTACTTCAATAATTCGAGGGAGGGATTGGATGATACGCTGGATCCGCTGGATCCATCTGGTACAAGACCTTTCAGCGGGCTCTCATGTACCCGGGCTTCGTGCGCCACTGATGAATGTGTTACCACTGACGGGGCCGTTATCTAGAGTTGAAAAGTGCGGGCATTTTCCCGCTGCAAGACGAGGCTTGCGGGAGGAAGTCCACACACACAGCTTCAAGTTAAACTTGTAGGGGATAAGCCACATCGTCATGGGACGGTACCTTCACTGGCAAGACTCGTGGAAGATCCGTATGGCATACGGACCATCAGCGTACTGGCTGCGCCTGCAGGATGAAAACGCGGCCACGGCGTGTTGAGCGCGTGGTTGAGCGAATTAGGGCCAAGGCAGGGTCGATACCTCGAGGCACGCAGAATTACTAAAAAGTAACTGAAGGGGGTTACATATGCGGTAGGCACGATCGAGGTCAAATCGAGGTTGTCATTCCGGTATAAATAATAAGTCTAAACACTACTGAAAATGTTCCATTGCTCTCCTCATCATTCACGAAACATTGTCAAGATCTTTTAGTAGCGCCGACGACTAGAAGTGACCCACGACTCGCCGTTCGATTTCAAGCCTTCGACGTTGCGAACGGATTGAGAAGGATGAGCATCAGCGAGTTTTCGGGCAGACAGATGGTGATACAACGAAGGCCTACTGGTCCAATGGATCAGGGAGAGAGGGCAGATAGCGCCGACCTTACAAGGCATGGTGGTTCACATCTCCAGCAACCCATTCAACATATGGTGCGTTACTTCTGCGCCCCTGGCGAAGAAGAAACAGCTTGCTGATCAAAAAAAGTCGCTTCCAGTCTCAACGTAAAATCCTTCCCTCGTCCGTTTTAACGGCATTCAATGCCCAGCAGTTGGCGCAACAACAGGGGCGATCTAGTCATGATCAACGACAGACTGCTAATCAAGTCAGCCCCACATCTTATGTTACACTGAGGTCGTCGGTTTATTTTTTCTTCATTAGCGCACTGATATGCGATCGACCCATTTCTCATACGACGCGAAAGGCAGGATTCTAGAGGCCAATGTCACGCCATCCCAATCCGCCAATTCCGCTTTGACGGACCCTTCTCAACATCCGCGCCCGCAGCGTCAGGGATCCCTACAACAGTGGCAGCAACAGCAGAGTATTCACCAGGAGCGCCAGGTGTTGGCAAACCCGCAGCCACAACGGCCACCACAACTACCGGTGCAACCGCAACCACAACCACAACCACAACCACAGCCCCATCCACCTACTCGCCAATCTTCTATTCAACGCCCGGAGCAACCTGCAATGCAGCGCCCACTACAATCGCAAGCACAACCGCAATCAGCTCACCCAGACGCCGCACAGACCCCACTACACTCACCTAAACCTTCGCTCGACCTTCAACCCGCATCTCCATCCGCTGAACTACCATCCCATCCCATCGTCCTCCAGAACTCCGCGAAGGCCCTAGCGCCTATAAGGGCCCTCTACGAGCAGGCATGGCATCAGACTGTGACAAACGTACAGGCCGAGATGACGCGCATGCACGCGGAGCTCATCGAAGTCATTGCGAAAGAGCGGGCCAAGCGCGCTGCTGTCTCTGCGCAGTACATTGATGCTCAGAAGCATCGGGAAGCGGTGCTGGGCGAGCTTCGCCGGAGGGCTGCGGAGAATAAGCAGTTGACGGATGACCTTGAGAGCGCAAGGGCCGATGCGAGGGGGTTGCGGCAGCAAATGGAGGGTATGAGGTCAAAAGGCGAGAGGCTGATGGTGGAGAATGAGGCAATGCGGCGGATGATACAGGTGGCTGCAGAAACCCACGGAGGCGTGCAGGACACGAAGGATTTTTTGGCTCGGCAGCTGGATCACACTGTCGCGAAGATGATGTCTGAGCTAGCGCGGGAGTTGGAGGAGCAGAGGACACTACGGGAAAACGCAGAACGAAAACTGAGAGAATTGCGAACGGTATGTATACGCCGCTCCTGCGTTCCTCTTCCGAGTGCTGATTTCGATTTTATTTGTAGCTCACGGAGCGTGTATTGTCCACCCCGGAAAGCGCACATACAGACCTCCCGTCCGATTCCCACAGAAGCGAATCCGCGACCACCCTTGTGGACACCCCCGAGAGCTACCCCGATACCTCCTTGAAACTTTTTCCAGCTTCACTGGACGATTGCGTCCGGCCCACGCCGTCTCAGTCCATCCTCTTCGATCAACCGCACCCCCACCGCGTGTCCTCCGCAATGTCGATAACAACCGCTTCTCCAGCCGAAATATTACCGGCCTTGAACACGAGGCCAAGGTCCCGGTCGTTATCCCCCATCAACATCACAGCCACTACGCAAAGCATTCCTCGAGAGCCCCATCATGTGCAACCATCCCCGTCTCGCCCCCACGCGCCGGAAGTGATAGACCTCACCGTGCCTCCGCCCGAGAACTATCCTCGCCAAATCCCGGAACCGGATGCCAGTTACGATTACCGTGCACCGGCATCAACGAAACCCACGCTCGCTGTCTCTATCCCTCCACACAACGGGTCCGTCGCGCACCCGTCAAATGCTCGTCCACCACCCCATGGCACCCAGCGGTCATGGCTTTCCCCTACATTCGCTGCGCGGTCCACGCCCGCAGATTCGGTCTCGGTCTCCTCGGTCCTCCCTGCATCCGCCGTAGGGAAGCAGACACCCGTCAACTCGCGACCTGCCTCGCCTGTAGATTCGCAGATGCAGGACGAGGAGGAGCGACGCCAGTCGCGTCCCAGTTCTCCTGGCTTGGCTTCCCGACGTCCTCCTCAGCAGATTATGACGGAACAGCCACCACCCCGACGAACTTCAAGTTCGGCGTCGCAGCAAGGGCCCTCAACGAAGCAGACAACGTCAAGTTCATCCGCGGTACCCGCACCCCGCCCAGGGTTGACACAGATGCGCTCGCCTCCGCTGCCCCACTCCCATTCGGGTACTCCCATTCAGGCACCCTCTGCGCCGAGTCCGCGTTCAGCACAACAGCAGCAGCCCCACGAAAAATCGTGGTCACGGTCACGCCCTTCCTCACCTTCGAACGCAAGCCGAACTCCCATTCAAGGCCGTCTCCCCATGCCCAATGCACGCCGTAGCTTTAGCGATCACGCGCTACCCCCGCGCACGCACGCGACGACAAATGCGAGCACCAAGCCGGTGCGGGTGCCGTCAGCTCCTCCTCCAGGGAATCCCCCCGGAGGGTCGTTTCCTTCGTCCCGCAAGCGCGATCGCAGGGAATACGAAGGCGATGACCAGAGTGCGACGGCGGACGACCGTGGGCGCCGGCCGTTTGAGGGGCGTGATGAATCTCCACAACGGCTTTCCACAAACCAGGGTATGGAGCAAGCGAGAAACACTGCGGGCACACCAGTGAAGTTGGAGGATGGGGAGATCGGCGAAGGGCTGGCAAAGCCTGTGGCTAGCCGAGAGAAGGAGGCAGCAGGCGAGGTAAAAGCGTTGAAGCGCCACGATCCAACGGAATCGGAACGAGCGCCACTGAAGCACATGTCCGCCGCGAATGCGGGGGGGAGTGCCTCGACGCCTGTGCGGAACAAGATTGGGATTAATCATATGGACTTGCTGTATGAGACGCGCGGGGAGCGGATGGTTTGCCGGATGTGTCGGTGCGTTTTTTTTTTGTTTTTCGCTGTGGTGTATACTTTCCGTGCTAAATCGTTGTGATCCCCTCTGTGATTTTAGCACACCCAACAAAGACACGCCGACCACGAAGCCTGCGATGTTCACCACGAAGTCGAGCTGGAAGGAGCTCGTTGGCCATTGTCGCGATGCACATCCAAAGTCGTGCGAGGAAATCGAAAGACTGAGCCCCAGCCAGGTCGCTGAGATGCGTCAGCGCATGTCCAGCAGCAAGATAGCAGGGTTTTCCATCACATAAGAGTAGCTACCCCATTTCTTTTTCTGTGACAATATTCCTTGATGCATGTTGCATTCCCTCCTTTCTCCACACAACCCTACGAATCATCCACGCTCTATTGTACAACGATCATTAGTATGTACTGCTACTCTGTATCCTTCATATCCTTGCCGTTACTGGTTGACGACTTCGTTTGTGATTGATTAAACGTGTCCTCAACGTCTGTATTTCTACCCTCGGGCCGTATCATATGTAAACATATGCATTATGTCGATGCCTCACATTCCGATTTCAATTGCTTTTCGGCTTGTGACCACAGCAGTGATATCGAGCGGGTATTAGGCGGGGCGGGCCTCCCATTGACAAATGGGGTAGGTTTCCTCTGCTTTCAACCGCCCGTCATGTCATAAACTGATTCTACTTACGTACCCTCACAATAAGTGGAGGGTACTCGGCGCCCCAAGGTCTCCGTTCTAGTATGCAGAAAGCTTACTTCCATCAAGTTCCATGCCAGGATCTGCCTGAGATGTCCCCGACTTCTTATTGTCTAACCCTCATCATCGTGAGAGCTCTTATTGTCTCTTTTGTTCATCCAAGATGACAGCTAGTGCTGCACTCTATTAAAGATAATTGACCATGACACTACGACCACCATCTCTTGCTCTTGTCAACGCCTATTCACAAGCGCTGCTGGTTCAGGGACTTGATCGTCAAGGCAGACCACGACTTTATCTTGGTTTCTTTTGTCATTCGCTTTCGTACTTAATAATATGATATCCAGTCTTTGGAAGACAACCCCCAGGGTAATTTCATCTCTTTTCCAGCGACGTTGAGCGTCATCTCACTTACCTATCAATTACTTCCAGTCCGCTAGCGGATCTCCACTACAGGCACAGGTCATTCCGATGCATGGCGCACACAGGACGGTCAAGACGACGAGCAGACGGAGGTATATGGAGCCAGACGCGAGGTATGAGCGTTTTGATCTTCTCTACCGTACAGCGTTACTGACATGTTCGACAGTCTTCCATACTTTAAAAGTTCGAATCCGCCCTCTCCACTTTCACAGCCCTTGCCATCTCTATCTATCCCGGGCGAAAACCCTGTCATGACATTCCTCGACACCACGTTCAAGGATTATAGCGACCGGATATCGCTTGAACTTACGAGCTTGCGTATGGCCTGCACCAACGCGATAATACAGGAGCAGCAGGAGAAGGAGGCGTGGAGAGCGCACTGTGTTGCCGTCAAGGAAGAGCGCGATGTTGCTCGGGAGAGAGTGAAGGCATTGATGGGGGAAGGACAGCATCAGCGCACGCACGACGACAGACCTTCGAGTCGTCACAGCCTTCGGGGTTTGAGGCGGTCGAGGAGCAGTGGCTCGCTTACCCCAGACTCACGGCGATCGTCCTTGGCTTCGTCCGCTACTGTAGCCGCGACTCCTACCGACAGCTACGATAAGGTCTATTCGCCCAAGTATTCGCGGCCGCCTACCCCATCCCCCCTGTTGTCTGTGTCGACACTTTCGGATGACGAAGATGACGAGGCTGTTTTGTCCGAGCTACTACTCCCCGAGCTTCCTGCTCTTTCGCCTCTCGAGTTGACGTCAATCAACGCCTTGCTCTCCATGCCCAAACGTTCCCCAGCCTCCACTCTTAGAAGGAGCCACAGCGCTGCTCCGATTCTCACCCGGCTACCAGATGGTGCGATAACAAAGGCTCACGATATACCGTCCGATCCACTCTCGGATCATGGGAGACGCAAGCCTTCCGGGATTGACCCGACTGCCGTGCCTTTACCGGAGTCAATCCCCGTTTCGCCGGCAGATTCAGATGTGTCACTCCTCGAGTACCAGTGCCGTACGGTGGGGGACGACGAATCCCAGAGCCCGTCGCCTTCCTTCGGGTTCTACGATCCACCTCCGAGAAAAAACATCGTCCTCAAGGTGGAGCATTACGACGTCTTGTTCATGTGGAAGGATGGCGAACTCTACTGCCGTCCATGCTTGTGAGTGTCCGTTTCTTTTCGCGCGATTCGATGACTAAGTATGTATTTTCTCTAGATTGGAACAGAGCCAATGCGGCCCAGATTCGTGGACCAAGTTTTCCCCTGCTGTCTTCGCCGAAGATGCGTCTTGGGAAGAACTGATATCCCACAGCTGGAACAAGCATCACGAGGAGGCTGTCAAGGTCTCGCAGATGTCTCCGGCTGAAATCGAGGAGCTTCAAATGCGCCTGGCGGAGATGAATGACAGATGACCGACCAAAACATCTTCCTCGGACTCGCCTTCGGGGTACGACCGCACGGAATCGAGGTCCTCACCGTATGATGTTCTTGTTACCAGTGAACTCTTTCTTGACCCCATATTCGCTTTGCATAAAACACCCGTCTTTCCTTTTTGCAACTTGATACCCCACTTACACAGCATATTTCCTTTACTTCATACCTGTACAAGATATCCTCATATCCTCTTGCATTCGCAGCACCTGCATCCCTTTACCTGGCCATGGTCCAGTTGTATTACCGTATCTTCCTTCAAATTACCGCGCTTATGCCCTCCACATGTCCTATGTCCGATTCCTATGTCCTACAATAACATCCGCATGCATAATCCGGGTACACATCAACCAGGCCCAGCCATGGTCTCGAGGAGCCGCGTATCCACAGACCACAACTCAACTTCAACAGTCTTCAAAGTCTTCAAGCCAATTTCAAGCCAATGGAGGCCTTTGTCACGTGACCTTCGTTCTGACCACCGTTGTCGCCAGTAGCCTCAGGCGCCAGTGACGACGACATCGTGACGACGACATCTTCAAAATTGCTTCAGAACTTGAACCAGGAACATTCTTGACGCCTTGGTCATGAATGTCGCAGCCAGTTAGGACATCTAATATCTTGACTGTCGTTGAAGATATTCTGATTCACGGTGGCCCGAGGCAACCTAATTCCACATCTCTGACTGTCCCAGGGGCTGCCCAATACAATCATGCATCTGGCCAGCAGTATCCCAGCCAACAGGTCGATAACAGTGGCTACTCTGTGTCTACCGATATGATGGTTCTTCACGGTGCTCCCACAGCACATCCATCATCAATGCAACCCCACTTTCCACTCACGGGCCAAACTTCCCAACGGTCGGCCGGGCCAAGCCATTCACTGCAGGGGACACATGCTATAGCGTCTGGATCCACGCCGGGTTATCCTAGACATGCTTCTGACAGGGCCCCTACTGACGCCACCTTCCCCGCCTCTAATGCCGTATCTACAAACATATCTCACTCGCCCAACGCAATATCTGTGCTCTCTAGCCCGTCTGGCCCACAGAGCCTCTTCCAGGCTGCCTGGGACGCCACTGAAAAGCACATGGAAAGCCAAATTGCGCAGGTGCACCTGTATTACCGGCGGCTGCTCGACGAACGGAAAGCGCATACGGAAGCGCAGCTCAGAAATGCCCTGGCTGTCGTGGAAGCGCGGGTCAAGGACATGCGGAAGGAGCAGGAGCGGTTATCGGCTCTGAACGAGCGGGCCGTGGCCGAAGCCGGCGAGCTGCGGTATACGCGGCAGGTGCTCTTGGAGGAACGTACACGGTTTGGGCAGGAGAACACGGGTCTCAGGACGAATGTCGAGGTTTTGAAGCAGGAGAGGGAGAATGCCAGGTTTGAGATGCGGAAGGCAATACTCAGGAGCGATGAACTGGAGCTGGAGAACACGAGGCTAAGGAAGCAAGTTCAGGAACAGCGGGCGATGGTAGAGAAGCTCCAGGAGGAATGGGGCCTTCAAGAGTCGGTCATGCGGAACCTGCGAGCGGAGAAGCGGCGCCTGGCTGCTGAGCTGAAGGACGCCAAAGATCTCCTGGTAAGTTTAGTTTTAAAATGTGTTTGCCATTCACTACTGAACAGTTTTGCAGGCTATTGCACTCGAACGGCAACGAACCTCCGACTCCGAGCCCGCATCGACGGACCCAAATGACGTGGAGCGTTCAGTGCCTTCCGATACCCCGTCTCCTCAGCTGGACTCCCTCCCGAACTTCGGATATCCTATATCGTCGGTCAAGGAGGAGGAACAGGAGCATAAACCCTTTCTCTCTCTAACCACAGATAATATTGGGCCTGGTCCAATGATCAAAATAGAAGCACTCAAGGAGGAACTGTATATTCATGACCTTGGATAGCGCATTTGGGTCTGTACTGGGACTATGGTCTCCCTGTTCTGTGCCTTTTGACACGTCCTGACGCCAGTCGTCTTCGATCGATCCCTGATTGCGAGTCATCCAACGCGGGCCCCCACTTCATCACAGCGCCATCACCCAGCCTCCAGGTATCGCGACAACAGACGACAACGTAGTCGGAGGAGGTCGGGGGAGGAGCACAACGTCATCCTGGGACTTGAAATCATGTAAAGTAGGAACAGTGCATGTATATAACCGATTCGTCGAAAGACTACCGTTTGCCTCCGGGACTCGAGTCCAGCTGCAGGCTACACCTTGCTCTGGCGTCGTCATTAATGGAGGCCATTAAACGCTTTCGCAACCTGCGTTCCACTCTGGATGACGCGGCTGTCGCCTTGGTTTCGGTCCCTGTCGCTCTGGCCTTTCTCCGCCTGGCGAATGCGCGGCGTCTTCGCAACCTGCGTTTCAGCCGCAAGACAACCCGAAAGCTTTTGGCGTCACCAGGAAGATCTTCGACGCGTCTGACTCCATTACGCTCGGGAAAGAAGAGCCTTGACTGATTAAAAGCCTCTTTCGATACTCAACGGTCGCCTACACCCAGCAGTGCCCGAAATGACGCGACAGGTAGGTAATTTTGGCACATGTCAGGTCCATGTCGACACCATTATCGTGTTTTGTATGCGCAGGTTGAGGAAGATGACGTGATACCCCTTGCTGTTCCTGAAAAGACGCCAATGGCAACCTTATCGACAGCGTCTTCGTTGCGAAGGGCACGAGCGTGCGCATCCTATCCCCCAAGCTCGCTGGTGAGGATGGCCCCAATGTACCTCTTGCTGTGAAGCGTGCCCAGTGATCCTGCTAGCATTCAATGTTTGTAGGTTTTCTGAATGAGCACATATCATACGCTTTTGCACTCTGTATATCATACAATGCAAACGAAAATACCCCTCTCCGATCGCTCAACTTATACCCAAAATTTCTTTGACTTGAGAAATGCTATCGCGATTCGGAATCAAGTTGAGGTAAATCTTCAATGGATGATCATGAGCGAGCGCTTGCTTGAATTGCTGAGAATTCAAATTCGAGCTAGTGGCGCAGGCTGTACATACGTAGAAGAGAAGGAAGGCACCTGCCACCCGGTGACGATTTGGGGATCATCCAATCAGTGGCTGTGTTTTGAAATTTCCCGCTCTTCTGCACGTTTCACAAACAAAGCAGCACTTTTCCCCGCACCCACTGACAGCCGACTGGACTTGGTTTCCTCTCTGTTCTCTTCGACGCATTATGTCGGACATGATGCTTGCGCTCGAACACGACGAAATCGACTACCCTGAACGTGTACCCCGAAAAGGTGCCGCCGTGGCAGCGCGATCTATCAAAGACCCAATCCATGACATGAGTACGCAGGAGTGTCTGATGCTTGCAGGATTCGTGCCTTATGGATTTATCTTCACAGTTCCCATCTCGCCGAGGCTGGCCATGTTCATCGACACGTACGCGACCATGTTCTCAGGGACCGCGTGTTCTTCACTGAATTAACCCCACAGGAAGCAGTTCCAGAGACTGAGGAACATCAAGCAACTTGGGACGTCATATTATGTTTGGGCTGGTGCATCGCACAACCGCTTCGAGCACTGCATCGGTGCGTGGACTCTGTAACTGACAGATTCTCGTTCCTTACCTTTATACCGCAGGCGTCGCGTTCCTCGCTCGTTCGATGGCAACCCACCTGAAGGACAAGCAACCGGAACTGGGGATCACAGACCGCGACATCGAGTGTGTTGAGATTGCAGGGCTCTGCCACGATCTTGGACATGGGCCATGGAGCCATGTCTGGGATGGGTTATTCATTCCCCAGGCACTGTGAGTCACATCGGTCTACCTCACAGCCCTAATCTAAGTATTTGAAGGCCAGGCTCAACTTGGGCTCATGAGGAAGGATCAGTCACTATGTTTAACGCGATGGTCAAGGAGAACGAGATTCCTTTGAGTGACAAAGACGACGCGTTCATCAAGGCTCTCATCTCCGGAGACCCGAAATTATGCAGGTGCGGAGCGACGTATTGTTCTCCTAAACCGCTTCAGATAATTTGTATCCAGCCCAGACGAGAAGCCTTTCCTCTTCGACATCGTTGCCAACAAGCGCAACGGGCTCGATGTGGACAAGTCAGTGCTCCTATTAGTCTGCCATCCCAGTACTTACAAGCTCTCTTAGGTTCGACTATATCCCCAGAGATTCCCATATGATTGGGGATAAGATGAGCATTGCTCTTCCCCGGTACGTGCGCATGCTTGAAATGACCCCCACCTATTCACGTCATTCCAGCATCATTAATTCTGCGAAGGTCCTCGACAACCAGATATGTTATGACATCAAGGACGCGAATCAAATCTATGACATCTGCGCGACGCGCTTCAAGCTCCATAAGATTGTTTATAACCATAAGGCAGGTGGGTCTTTTTTGATTTTCTCTTCAACGCTTTTCCCACCGTCTGACCATTATGAGTTTTCAGCCAAGGCCATCGAGTATATGATTGTCGACGCGCTGCTCGCTGCCGAGCCACATATGCACTTCGCCCACTGGGTCCACGACGCGGACCGATACCTTCACCTCACGGACAACATCATGCTCCAGATTGAGGCTTCAACTGAACCCGTGAGAGCCTGTCGTATTTTTTGTACCTTTGTACCATCTGACAGCTAAAGCAGGAATTGGCTCCGGCGCGCGCTATCTTCGATCGTATTCGCACGCGTGACCTCTACAAACTGGTCGACTACAAGGTCGTCGACTTCCCTTTCGCCGATGTCTTCAAAGAGTTCATCACCCCAGCCAATATCGTCGAACAGGCGCGCGCCCTCCATACCACTGATGACGAGGATGGTTTGAAGACCTGTGAGCTAGCCAACAGCCTCAAAGAGGAAGACATCATATGTGATTTCTCCTTGATGCATTATGGAATGAAGGCGAAGAACCCGCTAGACTTCGTTCGATTTTACTCGAAACACCATCCAAACGGTACGTATTTCATCCATAATCACAACATCTACTACTTGTTCATCTTTTTTGTAGGCGCGTTCAAGGCCGAACGCGGAGTATACTCCAACCTCATGCCGCAGTATCACGCCGAGCAGCTTGTGCGCATTTTCACCAAGAATGTAGAGTATTTCGGCATCATCCAGGCCGGGTATCGTGCATGCCTCGCTCGCATCCGCGAAGAGATTAAGAGCATGGACGACCCCCTCGAGCTAGATCTGCAGCCCCTCTTCCCCGTCGAGACGACCGTTATTGCGACCTCAATCACCCCTACTGCCAATTCATCTAATAGCGCCTCCCATTCCTCTTCCGCCGCCCCTGAAGCTACATCTTCCGCCGCCGCGAAATCAGTATCCGCCCCAGACGCCGTACCATCCCTCGGACTCGGGCCTGCGCCGTCGACTCCGCTTGGACCAAGCACAGGGCGGACATTCTCGCGCACCTCGAGCCTCACGAGCCTCTCGTTCAGTGCAGCCGGGGGCTCAGCGGACCCAGCACTGTTCTCAGACAACGCGTTCACCACGGTTACCACGAGATTTGTGCCTGGTAGTCCGTCACGGAAGGGGAAGAGGCGCGGCGCGGCTGGGAATGGGACCACGTCTGCAACTGAGCTGCCCGCCATCCCACCCCCCACGGGCTCGAAAAATGGAAGGACCCTCACGCGCGCAGTGAGCTTGAACGTTGCGTTTGGTAGGACAGGCGGGTCGGCGGACCCCTGGGTATCTTCCAACGATGAATTCGATGAATTTGCTAAGGGTGGTATTTCGCCTCGCCTGGGAAAAAGGCGGCGCGAGGCTGGGGAGGGGGCTCGGGAAACGGATGTAGAAGCAGCGGCAGTGGCGCAGGCTGATCCTGGAGGAGCCGCCGAGGGCAGTATCAAGAAGAAGGCGAGGGAGGATTGACCAGCGGAACTATGGAGGACCGACTATCTGAACTAGACCGGTGTCACACTATGGGACTTGACATTGACTGGAACTTACATCTACCTGTGCATTACATTCTCTACCTGTGCATTACATTCATCGTACCTCCAAGATCTACGTATGCGTTACATTCATCGTACCTCCAATATTACCCTGTATAATACCTACAACTATACTAGACGACTGCTAATATTCTACTAGGACAAATTTGACTTGAGCGTAAAGCCCCCAGGTGTGCCAGATGACCACACGACGTTGATAATCGGCGAAGTGAACAGGTATATTCATAATGAGGGCACTATATCAGGAATGTGGTGGCCCATGAACTGATCACCACTGACGTAGAATACCTCGTAAACAATTTCGCTCGCTTTCATATCGAGTGGCGTCTCGAAATTGTTCACGAGAATAGATCGTGGTTCATGAGTTGATCGACACGACAGCCCCAGCGAACAGATAACAGGAGGAAGGAGAGGAGAGGAGCGCCACCGTTGAATTGACGCCATCTATCGCCATGGTCGGGTGAGATGATGAAAGGGGATCTGCACGTACATTGAGGTCGGTATGGCCATTAAAAAGCTGACGATCTGATAGAGACGCCTGGCGGGGTCGTATCCGACTGCCCTTGTGACACGTAGCCGTGAATGAATGTATAGCGGCATACCGTAGAATAAAGTAGCCGTCGCGGCTAGAGCAACTTGGTCCACGACCGTGAACCCAAGATTCTGCATAGGAGAAGTCACAGTAAACTGGGATCATGCCCTATCACGTCTTGGGTATCCGAGATCACAGCTCCATGCCAGGTAGAATACGCCGTGAGAGGAGCTGGACTGTACGCGACAAAGCCCTCAAGACAGGCTGGGCGTAAGTTCGACCTAAACTGCTGCAAAATTGCCGAGAGTTTAGAACGTTTCAAGGTGGCAGCACGGCGCTGATATAGGTAAGTAGTCAAGATGATGATGACAACAGCGACTCGTTCCAAGTCAGAAGAGAAAGGCTCAGGCCGCAACATATCCAATGATCGTGGATAATCTTCAAGAAATCTTCAAGAGTCAGGTTGGTTCGGATTCGCCGATCAGAAAGAAAATGACGACGAGCTTCACGTGGGCAATTCTGATTTCTCCCGAACCCAACCCGGACCCGCCACGACTACGATACTGTAAGTAATTTAAGGACGGGCCTTCGGGACTTGACAGCCCATCGAGATTTCCGAGGTGGCCCCCCCCCCCCCTCATAAAACAAGGAAAAAATCTTGACTAACCATTCTCAGGCCGCATAGGAAGATGGCAGCCTTTGCCCAACTTGTCACCCACACACCGCAACAAGTCGAGCACTGGAGAAAGATTGCTGCTACTAATCCGTCTCGCCTCATTCGGACCTTGAGACTCGCACCAGGAGGTCGCACCAGGGAGGGCGATAACCAGGGCGACATCTATCCTGCATTCGAGGTTGTTAGGCAGATCTCGTTGGAGGGGCGCAATGGAGTGGAGAGTAAGGCATGGGCGAGCCTCGTCAGTGCTGGCTTAGCGGAGGCGCTGTGCATGAACGTGTCCGAGTTGGTCACGTTCCTCAATGCGCTGCCCGACATGCCGGCTGACCTTCTGGAGAGAACGAAGAAGGAGGCGAGTCTCCAACTACAATACTTATTACGATGGCGCACTCATATGAGGGCAACAGATTCGGTCTCCTTACTTCACACCTCTGGAGATTCTGTGCAACGCCTCTATCTTGTTCCACTACCCTCCTACGAAGACCGACAAGACTGTCATCGCCGCTCTCCGACGACATTGGTCCGAGATGATGAACCGGGTGCGTCTCTTTCAGCTTATGTTGGTCATAGCCTCATGTGCCTGTAGGTATGGACGGAACCTGAAAACACTTTGGAGCCCTCCAACTCCCATATTCAGGAGCGCATGGTCATTGCGCAAATGGTCATCCGTATAATTATCACGGACCCGAGCTTCCTAACGCAAGTCGATTGGATTCACTCTCCAGCATTTTCGGCCTGACCTTGCTATCCAGTGTATTCTACGCGCCTTCGGATTTGACTCTGCAGATCATAGCGCGCCACTGGAAATATTCGCTCACGGGCGAAGACGTCGAGATGACGGCAGCCATGTTGACCATGTTCCTACAGCCTAATCACCCTCGCCACATTGCCTTCGTCCGCAGCAACGACCTCGAATCTGCCGCCCCACAGCTTCTCTCCAAAATCCTCCTAGGTGTCAGCCCGACGCCCCATATATCGAAGACGAAGCAGATCAAGGCACTTTTGGCCACGTTTGCCGACCATCTCGTCCGCTCCGTTGGCCGCTGTGCATCCGTTGACCTCGACTTCTTCTCCTGTATCGTCGGTGTCGCCAGGAACGACGACGCCGAGCCCGAGATCGTCACTGCCATCTTGAAGTCCACGCCCTTTTGGAATGCCATATTCAGGCTCCTGAAGAAGTCGGCCAAGGCCTCCGGCGAGACAATCCGTGGCCAACCCGTCGATGAAGAGACTGACAAGAAGCACCGACTGCATGTTATGGCAGCTGTCGTCGGGATTACCACGAATGTCCTGCACGATGCGTCGATTGAGCACCCTAGGGAGTGTGAGGCCCTTGCCCGCATCTGGGCGAACGAGAATCTCTTTGGGAGCGTGGACGAGACGGTCGACCAATTGGTTGGCATCACCGGAATGACGAGTACGCGCTTCCCTGTATCTAAGCTCCAATTGAACCTACCCCCTGATAGTGTTACTCGGCCGTCTCGCCGGGATCCTCGACAAAATCGTGACAGAGGGCACGCCGTCACTGCGGCAGCTCTTCGCCACACAATTTCCGCGCTTCCGCACGCTCGGTATCCTTATCCGCCACGATATGCAGCGCCAGATCGCCTCAGGCGTGCCGAAGCCCGTCATTGGAACGAATGCGCCGCCACCACCGGACAGCAATATCTGGGATCACGGCGCGTGGCAGGCCTTTGCCGGTCTCCAGGCCGCCAGCATAGACTTTGAGACAGTGTGCGGGAAGAGGGGTTGTGAGAACAACGGCACCATCCCGTGTGTGTGTGAGACGGTGAAGTACTGCAGTGAAGGGTGTAAGACGAAGTCAGTCTTCCTTTACTGTTCTAAAAATCCTTTCCTCGGGAGAGCTGACCTTCTGTATCTGTTTAGGGATGCGAAAGACCACGGAATAGCGTGTGGAAATATGCTGCTGCTCGAGCATGTTGTGAGGAATAGAAGACGAGGTCCGCTAGGACATCCGCTCGAAAAGCCCTTGAAGTTATCGGGTAGCGAAGGAACAGATGCGTTGGAGGCCCTTGACTGAAGACGTATAAAACAAATGTAGGATGTACATTGTATCTTCGAGACAAGCTACTACCCAGACACTTTCAGAATCTGCCCCGAGCTGCACGGCATCACGGCTGAAGAGCCTCCGGGGGGTGTCGGGTTATTTTTCATCTTTCCAAGACATTGTGGAAATGGCCGATGGCATCGCGTCTGCTTCAGCTGACTTATGATTCTCGCGGCTTGGAATTGTCAAGTACCTAAGGAGACAAATCATTACATGAGCTACGCTGCTGTACCAGGCTCATCATCGGCTCCTTTGGACTCGCTCCACAATTCAGATCAACTGGCCGACAATGCCCACTCCACTTGCCTTAAACGACGTCGAAGTCATTGCACGTCGGGTTGGGGATGAACATCACCAACATATCTCGATGCGCGGCATATGCACGCGTACCACGGCTTGTTTACCTGCAGAAATGGGCCGCCTCCTAGGACACTGCCGATCACTGTAACTTGCATCAACGTTCGTTGACTACGTCGCTCAGCCACATGATAAGATCCTTCTTAATCTTTCCTGACTCACTAAAATGCTGTTGTTATGTGCTTCTCTCCGCTGGCGGGACATCTACACCACAACCAACTCACTGGAACGATGTGTGATAACGATTATCTATTGGGTTGCAACCTTTTGGCTGTGCCACTTGTCGATGGTATCTGTGGTGGCAGCGCACACGAAGAACATCGCTACGAACGTCACTGCGGGTGCTTTTAGTGATATATCCCTGTCAGGTGCCAGACGACGGGCGCCTGCTGTCAAGTCGCTAGGTGAACCGCAGGATTGTCGCTTTCGCTAAGATCGGAGGGTTTTGCGATGTCCTCGGCAGAGCTGCACGCGATGTACGAGTCTGGATGGCAGGGTAGAGGAAAAGACCCCGCACATTTTCTGTGCCGTATCATGCAGCTGGCGTGAGGTACATTTTCTATCGGATATCCTGAGTTTTCACGCTGAAATGCAATTACATCTCTGTCGGTCAAACATGTTATATTGTTATTGATGTGAACTGCATCTATGAGAATGTAGGTCGCCATTCCACTAGTTTTTACGTTCTATTCCCAGTTAATCGATTTTTTGTCCTGACTAGTCACTAAACCCCAATGCCAATCCTTATCGTCGCCAGTGATAATCGATAATTGATTGTGATGACAACGAATGGTGGCGCTCAGGCTGTTAGTCTGGGCCAAGATCAAGATAGCCGTTGATCCTGTCTGATCGTAATGGACAGTGTGGGAATGCGGATTCCCACTGTCACGTCCATTACATACTTCACAGAACCATAATCATATGCAATTGAACATTGCTAGAGCTCTGCAGGTACTGACGTTGGACACCCATGGCTCCTGTTCTGCAGCTAAGCTTTTTGGACTTTATCACTTACGGTGTTTCTCTTTGGCTCGCTACGAAGGTGTTGAAATTTGCATTCAACTCCAAGCGACATGGTACCCAGACAACGCCTCTGCGTGGGCCGCGAAGTAAAAGCTTTCTGTTTGGTTTGAGTCGGACTATCAAGCAATCCGAGGACTCGTCGATTCTCACTGGTCAATGGGCCAACGAATACGGTTCTGCGTTCCGGGTGCCCATAGCACTTGGGTCATCGAGGGTCGTTCTCGTCGACCCCAAGGCAATCGCACACTTTTATTCAAAGGAGACGTTCGTATACATCCAGACGCCTCTTGCGCGGACATTTATTGAAAATCTTGTGAGTCTGCGACGCATGTGTAAATTGGCATCTCAGTGTCGTTGTGAAGTTTGGCCGGGGCCTTTTATGGGCGGAGGGCGAAAGCCATCGAAGGTATACAATCTATGGCGGATTGCATTCAAAATCTTGCTTATTTCACAACTCACAGGCAGCGCAAGGCTTTGTCCCCCGCATTCAGTAACACGAGTATACGGAGGCTTACTTCGGTATTCTATGATTCCGCTTACAAGGTCGAAAAGCTCTACTTTCAAAAACTTTGGAACGACACTGACGTTTGTTGCAGTTGAAGGCCCACTGGGATTCAATTTTGGATTCTTCTGGAGCTGATGGAGCAGTGATTGACGTTCAAAAATGGTCTGTGGCCCCATTCGAGTACAGACAATTCCTAAGTGTCCTTTTCTTTTAAATCCAGGATGAATCACGTCTCGTACGTAGCCTGTTCTACTACTCTCCTCACATGAAACTGACGTATTATTAGGTTGGATTCCATTGGCATCGCAGGTTTCGACCATGATTTTGGCTGCTTGGAGGGGAATGTACCAGCTGTCGTGGAAGTATTTGAGTCCATGGTAGCAGGAAACGGCGCTCTATCTCACTTCGTCTTTTTACTTGGCCCGGTCCTTCCAATTCTGCTGCGCCTTCCGACTGCCGATAATAGGCTCTGGGAAAGGCTGCGTCTCACAATGGGGAAAATTGCAGACGAGTTGCTCGAACGGAGTCGAAAGGGAAAAGAAGGGGTGGCAGAAGAAGTAGGGGAGAAATCCATTATCGGACTTTTACGTACGTGCGCGTCGTGTTCGCTCGGTCTAGGCCTAACGATTGCTTGATAGTCAAGGCAGAGCAATCGAAAACATCGACACAACTCCAGATGACCCATGAGGAAATTATGGCTCAGGTATGTTTGAACTTGATGTCAACCCTTGTGGTCGACGCTTACAGCGCTCTAGATGGTCAGCTTCTTACAATACGTCGAAAGCAGTTTACTTACCTGTTCCGGTCCAGAACGTATTGCTACTTGCGGGATATGAAACCACCTCGAGTAAGATTCGCCTTTGTATCCACACACTTTTCCTGACTTCGATATCAACAGCCAGCCTGACGGTGACACTTCTTGCAGTATTTCCGTTGAGCTCGGAGCTAATAATGTTCTAGTGGGCATTGATTGAACTTGCTAGAAAACCAGAGATGCAGCAGAAGCTTCGTGTTGAGCTTTCTCAGTTTGCAGGAAGTGATCCCACGTCGGACCAATTTGCTTCAGGATTGTCATATCTTGATTCTGTCGCACACGAAGTACTCAGGCTACATCCCCCGGTCTCTGACACAACACGAATGGTACGGCTGTCCAATGATGCATTAATTAACATCTAAATAAGGCTTCCCTTTAGGCCGCGGAAGACGACGTGGTTCCTTTGTCGACGCCAGTTATGGCGTCCACCGGCGAACTGGTTTCAAGTATTATAATCAAGAAAGGCACTATCATTTCTGCTCCAATTCGCACTATTAACCGATCAGAGACCTTCTGGGGCCCCAATGCCAAACTTTGACTTTGAACCCCAGCGTTGGCTGGACGATGCCGACATACCAGCAAAACAGATTTCAGGCCATCGGCATATCCTGACCTTCTCTGATGGCCCGAGGATATGTTTAGGGCGACACTTTGCACTAGCTGAGTTCAAGGCTCGTCTCCGCTCACTCGTTCTCACTGCATACATGTCCCTGATGGTTGTTGTCATTTTAGGCGGTCCTGTCTGTCTTGATACGAAATTATACCTTCGAGCTGTTGGATGGCCCTGATACAAAGATTGAGAAGCATCCGTCTATCTTGCCTCGACCCAAGGTTGCAGGGCAGGATGGCGCGAGGGTACCCATGAGAGTCAAGCGCGTCGAGGTCTGCGGTTTATCTTTCGCCGATAGTTTCATATTCTGATCCCGTGCAGCTGTGAACAGCTAATTATTGGCCTTAACATGTTAACATGTACAGCTTGTGGCGAATGCCACCGCACTGATTGGATTTTTTCTTTAATTCACAGACCACCGTGTTCTCCACTTTGCGGCAACGTGGCCTTGACATAGGGCTGCCCCAGTGTCTACTGGCAACATACCTATGTTATATTGAACGCAAACCATTTCGACCACTTGACAGACTTTGACAGCATCCTCTGAAGTCGCGCGCTGTCCGATCGGCGTGTGACAGACCCATGCGGCACAGGTCAACTGCATCCGTTCACCTCCATTTAACTTGGGGCGACCCACAGACGTCCAGCTGGGCGAGCGCTCACTCCTGGCGATCCGACGTGGCTGATATTGTTTCAAGATGTACTCGACATAACGGTGTACCTCCTGCTTGCCACGATCTTCCACTGATTCAAGGTTTTGAAGTGCTCTCTATCTTTTTAACCCTACACCTTACGTTCATGTAGTTAAACTCGTCGTCATACTAAGACAAGGGCCACCAGGGGCCACCGCCAGTCGGCTCAACCTTCAACTCTGGCAGATCACCGCTTCGGGAGCGAAGGAATCGAGGGAATCTAAGGTTCAATTAGGCATATCTCAGTCTGCCAATCTCCAGCGTCCCCAAAAGGACAACTTAGGCGATGTACTCCGCGAATCAGGAACTGCGCTGGAGCCGAACCGCATGGACTCGAACGCGTTGTTCGCCGCAGTCAGTTGAGTGTCTCATCCAACCCCTGGGAGATGGATGGATGGAGTGCTGCTAGAACAATCGTTGACGGAGCCCCACGTGTGGCCGTTGTTATTTATGTTCTCAGACAGGAGGACGGTGGATGGATGGAAGAAGCATCAATTGAGATGGTCAAGGTGTATTACGAGGTGTACATGCGAGACAGAAGAATGATGTTCAGCACCTATGATCACAATACGGATGTCAGAGCAAGAGCAAAGCAAAGAGGTGATACTACAACGCGGGGAGAGAGATAGATAGTGCGATGAACAGGGCCAAAAGGGGGAAATATTGTTGGCAAAATGGAAGGAAGGACAAGCTGCAGACTACGGACGCTTTCATCGAAGATCCGATGTTGGCTCCTCCTTGACCCCTCGAGATCCTGAGACAGGTTTCGCATGGAATGCTGGACGCAGCGCTGTAGAAACCTTAGAATCCGCAAATGACCGGCTATATGGCGCCGAGGGACTGTAGATGTGATCATGCGGGTGCGCCAGCGGAAGGGAGGGGGAGTGAAGGGGAGATGTCTGCTGATTTGGGGTGGAGGCGTTTCCTGAGCGCATGTGCGATTGGGAATATCGAGGGAAGGATATCGGGTCGCAAGACATCCGAGTCTGGCCTGACGTGTCGCTCGACCTCGGGTACGGCCGCTCTACTCTCTTGTAGACAGGTGAACCGTCAGAATCTAGCTCATCCTCCTCGTCATCTTGAAAGTCTCCAGCCTCAACGTCAGACATGTCGTCAGAGTCTTCGTTGATGGAAAGACTCGATATGGGAGGGCTCATGCACACGTCGCTACTTTGGGCCTCCGATGAGCGAGGAGACACCTCATCGCTGACGAAAACAAGTCCTCGAGAAGATCCTTGCTTACGGCGCCGGCGATTGTCGTTAGCCTGAGTGCGAGAAAATCCAGGCGTCGTGTGGTTACGATAGTGTCGGCGCATGTTAGAATTGACGTTGAACTCTCGAGCGCAATTCGGCCATGGACAGCGGAAGGCTGGGAAAGGTTTAGTTATGGGGTGCGAATACACGGTGCAAAAGGACTTACGGGTTTCACCGGTGTGGGTGTTAACATGGATCCTGAGACTGCTTGGCCGGTTGAATCTCTTCGAACAGGTGGGACAAATGTGTTTCTTGCCGGTATTCGACGCCGAGAGATCTCCGTCGCTGGCGTTGCCAGGGTCATCTGGGGAACGATCCCTTCCGGCCTGGGAGCCCGAGGTTGGGTTTGAAACTGGGAAGGAGATGATGGACGAGTATCCGGAGGGAGAAGGAGAAACTGTAGAAGAGCTGCTAGTGGTATCCGGTTTCATCGCAACATCAGTGGAGCCTCTGTCACTTCGATGCGGGCGAGAATTCCCAAGACCGCGCATCTCGCAATCAGTTACTGGTACAGATATCCTGAACGCTGGGGAAAATCCGTTCGATGTTTCGTAACCTGAGGAGCTACTGCCACGATTCAGGAATGTGGCGCTCGAGGCAATATGCTGCAGTGACAGGCTTGAAGGGTCAGAGCGAAGTACGTCGAAGGAGCAACTAGGAGAGTCTGATTGATCGATACTCCGGGGACGAGGGGTACTGTCGGCGCGATCGCGACAGACAAAAGAATGGCTAGGAGAGCTTAAACGTCGATTCTTAGTCGTTGCCACAGAAGCATTGGGGGAGCGCGGAAGTCGTGCTAGTCCGTGTGTCGGTACATGAGAGAGAGAGTCGGAAGCAGTAGGTTTATGCCTCGCATTTCCCGTCGACGGGGGCAAGTCTGAAGAATATGTCGATCCGTGGGATAACGACGTTGACTGTGGAGAATCGAGCTCGATTCATACTTCTGGAGATATATGTGATGAATAAATACCGTAATTTGTCGATGAAAGGAGGGGCTTCCTCTCGATTGAAGAGGATGTTTTACGAGGTATTCTTGAGAGGGAAGTGAGAGAGGCGGTCAAGGAGACAATGGTACTGCTTACCAGGAAACATATCGTGGATGCTGGGCAAAACGACACCAGATTCGCGCTGCATGGAAGACATCATCGAGGGAGAGAATCGAATGCCCGAGAATGAAGGGCTTGGTCGGTGCTGGAAACTGGGTGTGCTTATATGTGGGTAAAGGATGCAGGTAACACGTTGGGCCAATTGGAGTGCTGTTGCTTGCAGAGAAAACGAGGCGCTGAGAAGCCGTGGCCCGAAGCGCGCTACAGAACTCCCCGAGGCGTTAGTGAATGGAGGGGTGCTATATGTAGTCAATATGAGCGGTGTATGGGGCGCCTTCTTAAACTGTTTGGGAGTAGTAGGAGAACCCCGTCGATGGCGGTAAGGAGATTGGAAGAAGACACACGAACGGCTGGCTTGATGCTTTATAAAAAGTACAAGCAAAATCAATGTCGGCAAGCTCGCTGCTTTAAGAGGAGGATTGGTGTCTGCTGAAGATAGGACTGCCGGCGTCATCAGATATGGATAGCACCCGATCTGCGGCTCTTAGACAGCCTATTCATTTTTACGTACCTCCAGCAATCCACAGCGCAAATCCGAGGACCACCGCCCGCCACCCATGCAAAGTAATAATAGGTTTCGAGATTGCCGTGTGTGCCATTGCGTCACCCCCAAAAGCCGAAATATATATAATGAAACGCACGTTAACTGCGTACCCGCCGGGTCACGAATGCGGTGAGAATCTCTCCCCGGATTTGCATAACGATCGATGTTTTCGGCAAGGAACACCAAAAATGACTGGACTTGACTGGGACATGCCTGGCAAAGGCTGGAAGGCCCCGAGGGTGAAGGGTACTTTTTGACTCCGCGCATGATGCTCGTGTTAATCCTCCATGCCATGGGATCTGCAGTCCGTCAACACGGCTTTCCTTTTCAGAATGTCTTCCCCGATGGAGGTTAGCCAGGTTCGCAAGGGCTCAGAATGCCGTTTCCTTTCTCACACGTATCCGAGTCGGCATGCAACCCACAAACATCGCGGATCCCTTCTTCAATCAACAACTTCACCACATGGCACCCTCAGCGGGCGCTGCGTATTATGAGTAGGCTTCTGTCGGGTTTGGATGATTTCCTTCCATTCTGTCAATTATCCAGGCGCCGATCATGTCGCTTTATTGCGTCGACCGGCGTTCAAAGGTCTCCACAGAGGCCAATGATTTTCGGTAGAGGAGGATCAGCATACCCTAGATGAGAATAGAACGCCCATCGTGATGCCTTTGGGTCATCGTAGAGTAAGCACTGGAACGTCGAGACGTCAAAGCTACCTACCCTTTACGAAGCTCTGCCTTCAGACAGGACAGGTGGGTCTGGTCTCCTTGGACAGCACGGAGGTGAATGATAGACTTGCTCTGCCCAGAAAGCTTACCTGTGGCGCGTGTACGAAGCAATTCACCATCAATCCGCAGGTCGAAAGTATATAACTGCGGCTTCGCATGACGATGTTCCTATCGTAGCAGACGTAGTATTGCTCTATCCCGAACCAGGCGTGCCGTTCACTGCAGAAGCCAGAGTTCCATAATCGGAAACTTGCCAGACTTGATAACTTTGAACCGTAATCTGACATTGTTGTGTCAGTCGCAAGCACTGCTGAGCAATCTAAGCGCTGGCACTCTTGTACCTTTTTCACGTTACTTGCAGACAGGTAAAGGATGGATGATTGGGTCACTGGCTGACTGGGTGCTTCAGTGATCATGCATCATGAACTGGCAGAAAACGAGCATGGCAGCGAGTTTATCAGGAAGTACTTACTTACATTGAAACTTCAAAGGCGATTGCCGAAGATTATGCAGGCCGGCTGATGGCCCATCAGTTAATGATCAGACAGACCCGCCGAACGCGCTCAATGTCAACATTCAATCTGGTCTATGTACCAAACTGGTTTAAGCGCGAACTACTTGCCATCGAATCCCACACAGCGCGTCCTTACTGTCTTCTCAGATTGTCTGGGTTAACCTCCAAGTATCACTGGAAATCGTGAGCGCGAGCCTCATTGTTAATAATCGTGTTGGCGAAGCTAATCTACGACAGAAGCTTGGGGCGCGATCTTACGCTTGGTGACAAAGTCATCGCGGCAGCCCGCGCTCGTTTACTTGCATGGCTGGATGATATGAAAAGCGCGAGGAGCTGACATGATGTGACCTCTCCTTTGGAGACGTTCCTTGAAACTGCCAAGGAAGCGGTCGCATTCCAGGGAGAGTTGATGTTGTGGTGAAAAACGTAGGTATGTGTGGTCATGTTGTCGGCTAAGCGAGTCGCTCATATGATTGTAGGGTACCTTTTGGTTGGAGCCATAGAAGAGACTACGTAGTACGGGAGTCATTTTGATCGAGTCGGATGGTGACGCATCGCCTCGGGCCAGGGAAATCCTTCGACGAATTCAAGTGGGTCAACCTTCGTTGATATTCGTCGCCTTCGGCCGGCCCACGGATCGGCTGGCTCCAAGCACCGGGCTTTACGCAGCGACCACGTTTGCTATCCGTGATAACTACACTATCAATCAAGATGCTCGATGGTACTCACCGCAACCAGGGACATCCACCGCTCTCCATAGGTCTTTGCAGCATTTGCGTAGACTTTGATTATTTCCGCCCCGATGTCCTTGCCTCTCTTAAATATCTCACCCCAAGTTTCACGGACTCTCGCTGATTATCAACCCGTGACTGGCCAGCATAATGCAGCTTTGGAAGGTATGTTGCTCCGTATACTTCCAGTCGGGAAGTTAATAGTAATCCCTTTCCAGTATCCAATGGTAAGCAACCAGGCGACCCACGGAAGCGGAGAGGGTGTAGCAGCAGGGAAATTCTTCCAGGCTACCGCCTTAGCCCTTGGAAGCGACTGCTATAGTGTCATCAAAACGATATCTGAAGACACCATAGCGCGGCTTGAGGAATGGAAGGAAGTCACTACGAGCACCGACTTCGTTAAGAGGCTGATTCCCAACCCACATAGCTCCACAACTTCAACCCTCCTTGGTCGATTAACATCTGTCTTGTCAGGATCATTACCAGGTCAATGTATGCTTCCTGCTTGTACTTTCCATCTGACATCTATTGAAATATTCGATGGTGAACCTCTAGATACCCACCCACGATCGGGGTCGTGGTTCCTTGGTCCGAAAGTTGACAGGTTCTCTGAACTACCAAACTTGACTGCCATCTGCGTGACTGCCCGTACAGGTTCAAAACACTGAACCTTCTAGCATCTTCTGTCCTTTTTCTTGGACATTTCTCCCTTGTCAGCGCTCAAGAACGTCTTCAACCTTTCTAGTCCGTAAAAATGCCAACTATTGTCTCACATTGGTCTCACATGGCAAATCCTCACCGACGATGTAGTCCTCTTCGCACCTTTGTACTACATCGAGGCTCTCAGGCTGTTTGCTCTGGCAAACGTCCACGAATTTCCTCCAGCCGGTTAACCGATCCACGTGCGTCAGTGGCAGCTCTCTTCAAAGCCACAGTTATGTTCAAATTTAACAACATGGGCGTCGCTAACGTCTCTACATTCGTTTACCGCGAATTTCCTCCAACCGGTCGACGTCGCGTCAGTGCCAGCTCTCTTCAAAGCCACAGTTATGTTCAATTTTAACAATATGGACGTCGCTAACGTCTCTACATGGGTATCGTGGTATGCCAATAAACTCATCAGTATCTTTGATACAACACCAATCAAATCGTCCAGGTCTAGAATGTCCTTTCCTACTTCCTTCTTGTGCATCTTGTGGCGTACCTCGGCAGTTGATGTGGGATATACATCAAATCTTGACGGTCACCATCCCTCAGTCAACGGAGTTCGAGTCACTACCATCTGTTGCGCGTGCTAGGGTGTCGCTTTTGGCACTCGGTATAGACATTGAAATTGGTGTCGCTCAACAGATCATGCTGCTGTCGTAGTAGGTGTGGGAACACCGTATGCTATACTAAAGTCTTATCTGGAGCCCTCCCGGATCCGTGTGCAAGAAACATCCTACCGTCGAGCTTCTGCTCGACTTCGGCGGGGCTCATCTCCTCCACGGCGTTGATCAAAGCCTG
>JABCKJ010000163.1:0-44992 GCA_018850815.1 Asterophora lycoperdoides
CCGCGCGCGCGTCCCAGCTGCGCGAACAGCAGCCCAAGGCCGCCCGCGACGGTGTGCACGAGGATCGTATCGCCCTTGTTGACTTTGTACGCCTCCTCGAAGAATGTATATGCCGTCAGCGCTTGGGAGAGACCAGCCGCGTCGCGTGTCGAGACGTTCTCAGGGATCGGATACGCGGCTTTCCAGGGTACAGAGATGATGCTCGCGTGGCTCCCGGACCAGTCCTACGCCGTAAGTATGAGATGTGAAGCTGGTATATGGGCGTGCATCACGTACCGCAGCGACTTTGCTACCAACTTTGAAGTTGTTCTTCTTGTACGTTTCGTCGTTGAGGACGGCCTCGTCCGTCGGGAGCGCAATGATGGTGCCCGCTGTCTCTTCGCCTAGAACCGCAGGGAACTCTTTGTACGGGTAGAGTCCCGTCCTATACGCGTGCATTAATGGGTGTTATGTGTGAGCATTGCAGCCTTAGGCGCACCGGAAGTATATATCGATAAAGTTGACACCGAGGTATTCGACCTGTCGGTGTCAGGCTGTTACTAGCAGCCCTCCAAGACAATATGAGAACGCACCTTGATGACTAGCGATGATGGATCGGGCTTGGGGAACGGAATAGTCTTCTTCTCGATGACTTCAAGGCCGCCATGCTATGTATCGCCACGGGTTGCATCGGATTCGATGGGATCGCAAAGATAGTGAACTCACCTTGGCAATGATAAACGCGTCAGTGGTGGTGGGGAGAGACATGGTTCGGTTTGGAACAGAAAAGTGGCGGTGGAGAAGAATTAGACGAGGTTGTGAGCGCTATCTAAGGATTCTAAGCATATGCAACTTGATAAGCAAGGTCAGCAACGACATTGCGTCAGGACGACGCGACTGGTCACACGTGTGACTCTAGTCTAATTAAACTTTCAAATTCCACTGTGATGGCGATGTTGACGCGATGGGCGATGGATGTGCCAGGCGCGGGCACTCTCCGGACGACGGCTCCCTCCACGAATACAATCCTCGTGTGGTCTGCCGCGAGAAGGCAATGGATCGGTGGAAGTGATATGTTTTTTGATGACTGTCTCCGTTGTTCACCACCAGTTGAAAGGTTCGCTGAATCGGGCCCTTTGCCAGCGATGTCATCAGAGGTAAACAAAAGCAGAGAAGCAGTTTCGGACCGTTTTCCCGAGGTATCTCTCGACACCAGGCCATTTCGCGAAATGCTCTCGACTGGTGCCGCGCAAGTCTCCATTGTCAGTTCGTTTCAACATTAGGGCAGAGCTAGTGGACGTTGAATGTTGAACGTTCGAAACTGAAGATGTTGTTGTGATGATTCAAAGTGCCGGGCAAGAAGAACAAGAATCGAAGTTTGAGAGTGTCCTGCCATATACAATGACGTATTTGAAGTGTATTCTGGTACACAAGTAATTTAGTACAAGGATACAGGTATATGGGTAGTTGAGATCACGAATGAGAGTCTAGTACACATGGATAGAGCAGAGGCGCGTTGAGGTCGCTCTGAGCACAATTCTTTCCATCCATATTCGCATCCAAATATCCAGTTCCATGCCATCATCAAGACTGCACTAGAACTTGAAGACCTGCGAAACAAATTATCAGCCATCCCATGGCGAGGAACGCAGCAAGGAGAGAAAGCATGACATACCTGCTGCTCGGTATATCCGAGCTCCTTAAACACACCCCCAAGCTCTCCCTGCTGGAACCCATCCTTCTTCCCTGCGAGCGACGCAACCTGTCCCGGCGGGCCACAGATGAACACCTTGACCTTCTCGCCCAGCGACGCCGGGGCGACGTGCTCCTCCACCACGGCCTTGTTGATGTACCCAGTGGGGCCTGTCCAGTTCTCGCTCGGCTTGTCGAGGAGGTACACCGCCTCAAAGGTATCGGGGTACTTCTTCGCGAGGGCGTCAAGCTCGGGGCGCAGGAGGATGTCGGATTCTGTGACGTTGGAGAAGAGGAGCTTGAATTTGGTCTTGTTGGCTTCGTCGGCGAGCGCGAGCGTGAGGATTTGGTAGAGGGGCGTGATTCCAGTGCCGCCACCAATCAGCGCGACTTGGTCGAATTCGTTGGCTGAGTGGGAAAGTCAGCATGAAGCGTCGCGGGACGGGTAGGCCAAACACACCCTTGTAGGGGAACTTCACGATGGGGCCTTTGATTGCCAAAGTTTCGCCTTCCTACCGAGCAGATTCGTAAGTAAGCTTACGATAAAGCATGACAAAACAGCTCCCGGCTCACCTTGAGCTCAAAGATGTGTTTCGACGCGTTGCCAGCTTCGTACTTCTTGACGAGGAGCGTGAGCTCACCCTTCTGGTCCGGTGCGGAGATGGGGGTATACGGGCGGATGATAGGGGCACCCTGGGCGTCCTTGAGCGCCTCGGGGTCGGAGGATTTGACAACCACGAGCGACGCGACAGGCAAGAGCGACGCCGCGTTATCGGGGAGCTCAAAGATGAATCTACGATATGGGAGTGCCAGTGAGTGAATATCACGCAATAGGGGGTGCTCAGCACGTACTCGGAGGTGTTGTGGTTGTATGGCACGATCTTCTTCAGCTTGAAGTCAACGAAGTTGTCGGGGTCAAGAGGGCTCTTTTCCTGCTTGGGCGCAGCGGGGTTAGTCTTCTTCTTGCCACCGGGCGCATCGGTGGGTCGATCAGGAAGGGAATGAACGCACCTGGATGGACATGATGCGATTTGGAACAGAGAAGTGGTGATAGAGAAGAACTAGACAAGGATGTGGGGGCAATCTAAGGATTCCAAGGAAGGGTCCTTATTATATATGCAAGGCATGATAATCCAGATTATCGCGTCCGTAAGTTGGAACGGATAAGCGATGTAAGCAACGACATGGCGACATTTGTCATTGCGTCAGGACGACGCGACCGGTCACGCGTGTGACTTGTTCTATTCTGAATCTGATTCTTTCCAGGAATATTCCACTGCAATGGCTAGGCGCGCACGCTCCCCAGACGACGACGGCCGCCCGTTCAAACGCCAGCGTGCCGACGCGCCTTCCCCCTCGACGTCGCCGCCTTCAGCAGCAAAGCTCAGCCTGCCGTCGAGTCCGTGCCCGATTCGCGTCGACACGCGCCAGTTGAAGCCCCTCCCACCCGCGACCCTCCTCCTCTCTCTGCCGGCCCTCCTGCTCTCTCCTCCTACAGGTCCCAGTTCTAAGCCCCACCCCGTTCACCTCCCCTCCATCAACCTCGCGCGCCACGCTCTGCGTCGATGTCTCGCGCTCCCGGCCCTCGAGCCAAGCGAGGAGTGTCGAGCATGGACTGGACTGGCCGAGTTGGGCGTGCTGGTGCTTGATCATGGCTCTGGAGAGGACGAGGAAGACGAAAGGGGGCGAACTATGACCGAGGTCGAGACAGCGTTGACCAAAGCCGTGCGTATTCTCACTGTCCTGGGCGTCATAATCCTCAATGACCCTTTTCCACAGCTCCTGATATCCCAAAAACACCCCTCACTCGCCCTCTACACCCCGCATCTCACCATACTTTCCGCACGCCTCGCGCAGCAGCACCAGGCGAACCCCAAATTTGCTGCAAACGCCCTCCGGCTGCTTTTGGGCTCGTCCAGGGCTCAGGCGACCCCGCCTCATGTGCTCTTCACGGCACACCTCGCACTCGTGCACAGTTACGCGTGCGCCGCAGAGGACGAAGCCCCTGCAGGTACAACAGGGAAGGGAGGAAAAGGAGGCGGAGGTGGCGGAGCACTGAAAAAGTGTTTTGTGGCGCTGGAGGATATGCGTGCACGTGCGGTGGCACTGAGTACGCACCAAGCACCAGTACCAGCACCAGTACCAGCAACAGACAGCCCAAATCTCATATTCCTCCTGACTCTGATCATCCACCTCCAGCTGCTCGTCCGCCACGGGCAGTGGGGCGACGTCGGGCAAGCCCTGGGTGAGGCAGAGGCAGTTTGTGGGCTGGAGTTTGACGATGCGGAGTTGTCAGCCAAGCCCTCGACGCCCACGCAAGGTGCTCCTTCTGCTTCGTCCGCTCCACCCGTTCCCAGCCCTGCGCAAGCCAATTCCTCGTGCCTCTCCGCATGCCTCGCCCACACGCGCCTCCGCATCCACCTCCTCGTCCTCGGCGTCCTCTTCCACACATACGCTGGCGACGCGCGCGAGGCGGCGCGCAGGTTGGCGGTGCTGCATGCCGTGCTTGATGCCGAGGGGTGTTTGGAGTTTTCTGAGGGTGCAGGTGGGGGTGGTAACTCAGGAGTGGAGCACAGGGAATGGGAAAGGGAGGTTGAGATGAGGGCGAGGGAGCAGGCAAGGGAGGATTTTTACGAGGGCATTATCGAGGTGTGTATGCTTCCCTTTCCGTTCCTCCCCTGGTGTTTACGCTGCTTACCCTCACAGATCCCATTTCCCGCACTACACTGCCGCCCACTCCGCATATACGCAACCCCCCCACGCGTACTCCACGCCCTCGCCTTCCTCGTCTCCGCCGCCGCCAAGAAGGACGCCCTCGGCCGCGCCCCGAAAAAGGCCGTCTTTGCAAAGGCGGGGCTGGCGGAGCTCGCGGCTGTTTTGGGCACGCTGGGCGGAGAAGGAGCAGTAGGCGCAAGGCCAGTTTGTGAGTATTCTCCTTTTTCGCCCACGCCTTGTTTTTTTTAATCGTTTCGCAGGGTCCTTCAGTGCTGGAACACGCGAACACACGAGGGTGCGCCTGCGGATGGAGCGCATCAGAGCGGATTTGCTCGCCGAAGTCGTTGCTGTGAGTACCCCTTTTTTTCGTCATTTCACAATTTTGTTCCCAACCCCTTGACAGATAAGCACCCTCCGCTCCGAGTTCACCCCCGCGCAAAGCACCCTCGACGACCTCGTCGCACACACGCGCACGCACGGCCTCTTCCACGTGTACGCCGCGCGCATCGCGCTCATGCATGCGCAGCTCGCGCACGCACGCGGGGACGCAGAGCGCGCGTTGCGGTGTTACAGGGTGGCCGGGTGGGTTGCGTCGGGCGGAGGAGACGAAGGCGCAGAGGCGGAGCGAGATGAGTGGGTGCGCGTCGCGGCGCGTGCGGGCGAGGTGTGGATCCGTATTGGGATTCTGCGACGTGGGGCGTCTGAATCTGGCGATCCTGATGAAAATGCGGATCTCCACGAGCGAGGTTCGGGCGAAGAGGAGCGACAGCGGACCCAGCGGGACCGCGAGATGGAGCACCTCAGACGCTTCGGGAAGGAGGTCCTGGGGGAGTGTGAGGGCCTCGGCGGGACGTTGATGGTGGTGGGCGAGGTGTTGAAGGCGTGTTTGAGTGAGGAGTTTTTGGCTGCCAAGTGCGTCTTTTTCTCTCAAGATGCAGATACATATGCGTGTGCTGACTCCCTCCACAGACTACACCTTCGCCGCGCGCTGGACCTCGCCACGCGCGCACAGGACAACCACCTCCGCGCGCTTGTGCTCGCGCTGGTCGCGTCGTACTACCACCACACCGCACGCGACCACGCCATGACCATGCTCGGGACGTGTGGGCAGCTTGCCGCGGGGCTCGGGGCGGTCGCTAAGAAGGGCGCGGCTGCTTCGGACACAGGAACCCCTACGCCGACCCGGACAGCAAGTGGTGCGGGGAAACAGGACGAGGCGGGCAAGGGCGTAGGCAACGCCCCGCTGCGCCTGTGGGTCGGGCAGCGCGTTGTGGAGCTGCACCGCTGGGCTGGGGATGCGCAGCTGGCGGAGCGGCAGGAGAGGGTTAATCGGAGGCTGAGGGAGGTCGTTGCAAAGTTCTCGTTTTCGTGACGTGATCGTGCTGGTTCCTGAACTTTCTTGAGTCTCTGTGCCCTACGGGCACACGCGGAGATGTGGGGATGTGGGGGATGTATACTGCTTTGCTATCGAACTTGCTATGCTTTTTATTTTTTTTTATTTTTTTATGTTCTGCCCCGAGGACTTTGCTATCGAATTGCATACATACTCTCCATGCACCAGTACGATGAATACTAATACTTATGAGCAGGTGTAGCGTCACCATCTAACCTTGAAACATCGTGCTACATCCTGTACATCAAGATGTTTCAACTAGCATGGCAGAAATCCTGCACGCAGTGTAAAGCGTTGCTCCCAAGAGACAAGACCTTCACAGGACCTGCCGGCTTCTGACATGTGCAGAGCCGTTAAGTGGGTTTGAATACCACTGGACACCCCCTTCCCATGGCCAGCGGGTGTGGCAGCCGTTGAAGTTTACGGAAATGGTAAGCGGGTGGCGCAGCAGGAGAGCTTTTGGTATAGTGTACGCTGACCTCCGCCACTGGCGTTGAGATAAACATCATGACTGAAGAGCATCCAGAGCTCGACAGGATCGGGGCCCGGGCTATCATCACCATAAGAAAGTGTGAATGAGCGCGTGACAGGCTTTTTGAAGACACGTTGAAGCTCTGTGTCTATAGGCATAACCGAATCAGAATCTTCAACTTGTGCGTAGGTGCCAGGCGCGCGGATGTGGCGTAAAAGATCATTACCCTAGATCAATCACTGATCGAACGCATGCTGTCCAACAGGCACTGGTGATGCTTCTCGCTCGCGGTAGCAGAGATACGACAGGGCTGCCAGGATGTCTCGTGCCAGGGCTTAGCAAGAAAAAGCATTAAGGATGGCAGGCGAGCCTCCCAGTTCCACTTCGGCACTCGTGTGTTTTCCTGAACTAGCAGCGGCCGAAATTATGCAAGCAATACTAGACGTTGCCCCAAATTTAAAGTTGATGTTAATTTGCAAAGTTAATGTTACATATCTCAAATTGTGCCACTGACTGGACATTATCCATTATCTACTAGAGTATGATTTCGACTATAAGAGACAGGTTTGCGTTAAACGACGCAGGGGAATGTGAAGAATTAAATGGATTGCTCGTCCGGATGCGAGGTCATCTTGTACAACTGCACGCCAGCGTCAACCATCCCTACAAGGACCTTCACAAAGTCGCTGTCTGAGCCATTTTTGCCGTCCAGGATAGGAACGATGTCGCGAGTAACTTTGATTTTCTTCAGGGCGGGGCCGCCTTTTGCCACCGCCAAAGCGGTCACGCGAGGAACGTGGGCCGTAATGATAATCAAGCGTTTCAAGCTCGAGTCGGGATACATCAAATGAACCTGTAGTTTGCTTCAACACAAAAAATACGACGGACCCGTACCAGAAAGCACTAAAGCACTCACTGTGAAATTGTCATCGTTCCATTTCGTTGGGACCCCGCGATCCAATTGGCGCTGTGCGATTCCCAGCAAGATCACCAAGTCAATGATGTCCACGTACTCCTCCTGCTGTTCCAGGGGTGGATCAACGTCTTGAGGCCGTTCCCCCTCCCTGTATGCGTTCCGTCTATGCGCGTCCGTGAACAAGAAGATTTGCAATCCTTCAACGGCTGCTCCAACTGCGCATGTGACATTGCCCCAATGAGTCACCCGGCCCATTTTGCATGTCCCGCGTTTGTCCACTGAGAGATGCACCTTGCGCCGAAGGCATATCACTTGCAGGGTATAGGAGACTATTACACGAATATTGTGCAAGGCACGCCGTCTATTCCCGGTCGCCAGTGCATCGCGAAGCGTTCTGAGATGGCCATCAACAGGCACCAGCCGGCCGCGACCTGACCCGGCCAGCGGCGGAACCTTGCCCCTGGGTAAAGGTTTTTCCATCAATGTCGAACATATGCCTGTATCGAGGGCAAGTTCGGGGGCCATGCTGCAAGTGGAAGGTCAATCCATTCTCTAGTAGGGTGGAAAGGATTGGGAACGATATCACTTGAGGCATCAACGGAACCAGTACTAGAGTCGGATGACGGCGGCGTGTATACGTTAACTGAACCGTGGAATGCAGTAGACATCTTTGCAGAGAGAGAGATTTAGCTAATTCCAATGGAGAGACGAGGTATAAGTAGGACGCGACCCTGTACTTATGTTATTTCCCCGTTCCTGCAGTGTTTCATTATCCTGGCGAAAGTAGCAGTGAGTGCCTTGGCCGACTCGCGCTGGCTTGGCGAACTTGCACTAGCACTCCCACCCGTTCTTGCAGCATGTCCCGGCGCGGTACGCGGTGTCGGCATGCCCGTGTTTCGCGGCGAGCACGAAGAGGCGTTATGTACGGTCGAAGTCCTTTTATCGACAGTACCGATGCTGTTGGTGCTGCAGTCGGCGACGAAGTACTGCGAGGACGGGTGGCCGCGATCTGGAGCAACTGCTGGCCCCCTGCACACATCCTCTCCAAACTCTTTGACAACTTCTCCCAACGTCCTGCATCCGTCAAGTTCTCTTGCACAGGTTTCCTTACAGATACGGTGGCCATCCGAGCTGTTGATCCCAAGACCGACATCCAACATTGTCAGAATGTCGCGCTCTACCTTGGAAATATACACGCACATCGGCCATGATGACTAGCGCTGGCTCCATCTGGTCCGCCTCAATGAGCTTCGCAAGCGCCTCGGGCTTGACGCTCGGATATTCTACCTCCACAAGGCCAGACAAGACCTTTTCAATGCCTGTCGGTGAATAAAGTGGAGAGGTTGCAGAACTTGGCTTGCATTCCTCGATGGCAGCTGTGAGGCAGGGATTGTGGTCCTTCTCGCGAGCAGATCGGTAGCACGTGAGGAACTTCTCCTGTAGTCGGACAGGTAATAGGTGTCGAGGGAGAAGGGGTGCTTTTCGAGTTGTAAGAGCCAATCAATGCGCTCCATGCATTTATTGAGGTGATGAAGGAGAACCCTAGATTACAAACAAACGTGCAAGGCTGAGCGGCGAGGCTACCTGGAGGCTACGGTGACATAGGTAGCGCTCATACCCGCTGCCGTTCCATGACAGGCTGGTGGCGTAGGTGACCTCGTTGCGCCGCGGGGCCTCCGCCGATCGATTGGGGTTGATGATGACGTTGTTGCGGTCGAATTGAAGTACTTTGTTTGTCGTTGGTTAAGCGGTGGGTGATGACTTGCAGGTACCGGACTCGAAGTGGTGAAGCATGGCGGTGGGGAGATGAAGGTGAGGGACAGTCCCAACCGCCGCAGGGGATATCGCTTGGGCGATGGGTAGAAGAGTTGAGATGCTGTGAAGAAGGGTTTAGTTAGTAGTCAATGGAATGACGGCAAAAACGAAAGGAGTTGGAAAAGGAATATGAGGAACAAATGGTGAAAGATGCTCACAGGTTGGTGTTTGCTTGCAGATAAGAAAAGGATAAGAAAAGGCGGTTGCTCGGCACGCAGTAGTGATGCTTAGTAGCGATGCTTGGGCGATTGACGATAGTGCTCGTTAAGTCCATACTGATTCACAAAAAATCTATGGCACGGCCGGCACCAGTCATGCACATCGTCGTAGTGATAATAGAGCGTTTGGAAGTCGTCGAAGTGTATATCGCAATACTGACAGTAAGCGTGGTTGCGACTCTGGACATAATGCTGTTTGAGTCCGATCCAGGAGGTGAAGTCCTTCCGACAATGGTCGCAAGGCCAGTGCGCAGAGGAATAGGCTAGATGAGATTCGAGCGCGCTCCGGGTGCCAAAGTAACGGTCGCAGCGGCCGCAGTAATGCATGATGTACTTAGGAATTGTGAGACACTGGGAATCGTCGGGCTTTGTGGGTCTACGTTTCGATGAGTCGGGTCTAAGTCTTGTCAGTTACATAAGAGTCAGTAAATCGACGACTCACCTTCTGAAGAGAAGGAAGAGTAGAGTGAGAGTATGGCCTCGAGGAACAACTTCGGAGGTCCATTTGACATGATAGGTTCCATCTGATTACCAATCCACACTATGTAGCCTCGTCCGTCGTCGTGATGGTGACTTGCACCGCGCTTTTGGGAGCAATACTGGCGATTTGAGAGAGGTCAATGTTAACTTGGATTCTGCCACAGCGCAAAAAGAAGACGATCAAACGAGATGATAAATAGTAAATTTATATTAGACGAGCTTTGGAGGCAAGATTTGGCGGCCACATCAATTGGATTCGAATGGCCAACACTTCCATGGGTGACGGCAGTAGCACCATCCCCGAAAAGAGTTGTTGAAGCGCAGTTGCCGTGCAAGGTAAAGGAGGGTGATGCCGCGTCATCCTTGAGCCCAATTCGAGGTGAAAGGAGGGGGAAAAAGACAAAAGCTTGGGGTCAACTATATATAACGCGCATTATCACGCTGAGGTGCGAAAGCCAGCGATAACCGAATGACGGTTATGGGGATCTGTGGACGCTGCGAATGCTAAGCGCTAAGGTTTGGTTTCGGACCGAGCGAGATGCCGAGCGGTCGCATTGTTTACATTGGTATGGTATTCGTATACCCGTAGCATAGCTAAGCATACATTTAAAACATTAGATGCCATGTATGTATGTAGTACGGAGGCCTCCGTGGCCACCCGCTTGTTCTTTTTCGGGACCGCTGCGGGAAATACATCCATCCATCCATGATGGCGTCGACTTCTGTATCTAATCACCTGCCAGGTGCCTCATTGGGCGCGCAGTTTCGGTCCCCTGATCCTTCCCGTCCTCAACCGCCCACCACAAGCCCACCAACCGCCCGACATTCAGGAAGTTGTGGCGCCGTGCTCGTTGAATCGGTCTTGAATGGATCCCATGGATTCATGTCTGTATCGAGCTTTTACTTCGCACACTTTAAGGCTTCGATCCGTTTGAATAATATACACCAATTTTTCTGCAGAAATGGATTGTAACCAAACGAATTGTCCGGAACCAAGCCTCTACACCGGCGGCCGGGCAGGCTTAATCGTCGGAACGTGAGGTCCCTTACTCTTCAGCAACTGTCCCTCACATTATTCCCATTCTCGAGACGACGCGTCTACAGGCAGATAGCTCGTACAGTGGAGCAGTGCCTGCCCCGGGACTGCTCCCGTGAGGCACGTGACCATTACATAACCATAACCAGGGAGTCAGGGACACATTGTAGGAGAGGAGGACAATAGAGTACGAGAGGACGATTACGCTACGAGGTTACCCGAGACTAGTCCAACGGAGACACTATGAGGCGATGGCGGACGCCGGAAACAATCTGTGCCACAATGAGTCTGTCAACTTTTCATCTACATCTGCTAGAGACGCTGACATCTACAATCTCGCTCGCAGCGGGTCCATGGTGGCTCACTTCGTTACGTCAAGTAGGCCAAACGACTGCTGCTGCATTTTCTCGACTCACGCGACCACTCTAGTCCTGCAGGAGCGCACCCTTCAGGCCAGATCGGAGAGGACCGTCGTGGCCACCCGGTGGACCTCCTCCCCGTTCTCGCACACATCGCCATCGGTCGCGTCAAGGATTCTATCTACCCTTAAAAAGTCTTTGGAAACGATTACCGCACACTGCGTTTTTTCCCCTCTCAAAAAGAGAGTATCGAGACATTCATTTTGCAGGGACGAGACGTGTGTGGCTATCTGCATGTCATGGAACTCGAGTCGGGGCATCTCCTCGCCCCTCGAGGCTGTCCAAGATCTTTCAAACGCAAAGGCACATTTCAAGGCGTATAACCTCGGCAAAGGCCAGGGTATGAGCATGTTAGATATTGTTGGGGCCATGCGCACAGCGACCAGGTTTGACTACGGGCTCGATATTATTGGGCGCCGGTGTGTGGTTTCTCGGGCCAGGCACAGCGCTGGCTTTGTAGGCGGGGCGGCGTACCAGGCATCAACGTGGACTCAAGCCGACCGAGTGAATACCTCACCAATGTACAGGGCTCTTTGGAACTGGTAGACTAAAAACCCCAAGCATCGAAGACTAGGTTTTGAAAGACTAGATTTTGACCGCCCATGGCATGGAGAGTGGGTAAGGACGGAATGAGGGGAATGGGGAGGTATACCACATGTTAAATTTATCGTTGGGACGTTGGAATTCTTTTCCCTTGCTTTTTTAACTAATGAGGCCCGAATTGACCAGGGTTAGGAAGCCTGTGAGGACGCCACAGATTTTATTTGGCCTATTGCGCTGCAACTGATCGAACCCAAGGAGTCAGGAATGGGTTGGCATATTTCAGGAGATGCGGAGCAACTGCTGGCCCGCTGCATACATCCTCTCCAACCTCTTTGACAACTCCTCCCGACGTCCCGCATCCGTCGGGTTCTCTTGCGCAAGTTCCTTACAGACACGGTGGCCATCCGAGCTGTTGATCCCAAGACCGACATTCAACATTGTCAGCACGTCGCGCTCTACACCCCACACGAGCTCGTAGTCGATGGCGAGCGGAATGTTGTCGGCGAAGCGTTTATAAGCAACTAACACGATGCAAGTTCAGCTGCCCTTGTGTAACATTGTTGAAACGGAGCGCAGTTCACTCACCTTGAAAATATGCACGCACATCGGCCATGATGACTAGCGCTGGCTCCATCCGGTCCGGCTCAATGAGCTTCGCAAGCGCCTCGGGCTTGACGCTCGGATATCCCACCTCAACAAGGCCAGACAAGACCTTGGAAATGCCCGCCGGTGCATGAAGCTGAGATAGTGCAGAACTTGGCTTGTAGTTCTCGATGGCAGACATAAGGCAGGGATTGCGGTCCTTCTCACGAGCAGATCGGTAGTGCGCAAGGAACTTCTCCTTATAGTCGGACAGGTAATGCGTGTTAAGCGAGAAGGGGTGCCTTTCGATTTGCAAGAGCCAATCAATGCGCTCTTCAGCGTGCTCCATGCAATTACTGAGGTGCTCCTGAAGGAGAACCCTAGATTGTAGAAGCGTAAGACTGCCACCCTCGCTCCATGCAAAGGTCTAGAAAAGCTTACTTGATGCGCTGCTCAAGCTGACCTTGCCCAAATGACCCAAAATGATAGTGAATCAGGTGTTGAACATGTTCTCCAAGTGCCTGATAGACGGTGCGGCATAGCATTTGCGCAGGGGAGCGCCACTCCTTGACAAATGAATTGATGTAACTTTCCTGAACGCTGAAAGGGTAATTCCCCGGAAGTTCGCGCGTTCGGGCACTATTGGTAGATGATTAAATATCAAGCAGTCACGACAGTCTACACCCACATACCGGTTGGCGCTATTGAACACTTCGTCGATGTATATCAACGCTCCCGTGCCCACGACATGGTCGTTCCCAGCATCCGAACAGGGCTCCTTACTGTCGGAGCCTTCGTGGCCCTCTTCATTGGACAGAAATTCGGCTCTCCCAATCTTCTTCGTCTTCCGGTACCTTTTCTCGAATGGCTGGAAATTCGGGGCAGTGAACCGCACGGCATGACGGAATGTTTCCTGTGCTGGCCGGATGGCTTGGAACAACCCATCCTCGGGGATTCCATGGACGTGCCTGGCTAGATCGCCAACAAATCCATGCAGGAGACTGGCGATTTCATTCCGTGGGTCGCCTGACGGGGCTTTCGGAAGACTGTTGAGTGCATCGCGAGTGGTAATGATTGTCTTTTTGATCTCTTCTTGGATCTCGGGGAGTCTAGTAGAATCGCAATGCGAAAATTAGAGAGTGATGAAGCCATGGAAGTACTAGATACATACCGTTTGGATATCAAGTCAGACAGAATGGAGCTCAGCCGCTGAACGAGATTCTCCGTGCGAAGATATTTGTGGTACATCGAATCCAGCTCCGACCAGGCCGCCGTGGATTGGAAGAATTCATCTTCACTCTTTCGAGCCTGCGCCCAGGTGATTCCCTTATTGATCTGGTCGGAACCGGGCTGCTTCACGCAGTACCACCCGTTCTCTAAGAATTCTTCTTTCTCGTTCTGAATGAGCGAAACCCAGTTGTGCTCTTCGCCTGGTGGTATGCGGTCGGGCTTGGTAAGGACGCCTGGTAGATATAGATTGCCCGTGAATTGAGCAGTATTTGATTTACGTATCTTACCGATGGTCCGCTTGCCGGCGGTATCATACTCCTTGGCCAGTTCTTGCGCTCCCTGATTTTGGAAGTCGGCTTTGAGAAAATCCGTCAGTATAATTGAGGTAAAATTCAAGCTATGATGCTCACTCTCACAGGCCACAGTCAACAGAATGATACAGCTGGGCCGCTTGATATATTTTGAAACAAGATTTTTGACAAGCTCGATGTCGCCTGTGTTGCCAGTCGAACCAACGCCCGCGATCAAGCCTATACCGTCAAAGTCAGCATCTGGATAGAGCCAACATCAAGGATGAAGTTACCTGGAAGATCGCAGAAGGAAAGGTCCGCGACATCAGGTCCGCTAATCTGAAGAGAAACGAAGTTGGTGGAAAATGTTAACTCGATTGCACCGCCGTGCTCGTCCTCAGTTAAAAAATACTTTGACCCCCGGCTTTTTCTGATTCGGGGGTTCAAGATCGCACATTGCGCTCGCCGAATACGGTCTTCGACGTCAGATTTCTGGGTAATGTCGTCACCAAAAGTCTCGGTGTGAAATTTGCCATCCTCGAAAATTCGCAGCGAAACGGAGCATTTCCACGCGTCGGCAGATCGAGAAAGCAGGCACTCCGTAGGGCATCTGAAGACCAACAAGGGCGTTGAGAATCTGGGATGACTGACAATATTGTACGCACCGTGTACAAGTTCGAGCGGCTCGCGGCAAAGTAATACCCGAAATGCTTTCAATCAATGAGGACTTGCCCGCGCTTTGGGAACCAATGACGGCAATTTGGGGGAGGTCAATGTCAACTTGGATCCTGCCACAACGAAAGAAAAAGACGATCAAACGCGATGCTCGAATAGAAGTAGATTTATCGTAGACGACGTACCCAGTGCTTTGGAGGCGGTTTACCAGGTCAAGCATTTGTCGGCTACGCTGGGAGAGTGATGGATTCGAAAGGCCAATACCTTCATGGGCAGCAGTACCATCCGAGTTGCCATCCGAGTTGATGGAGCTCATCCTTGCGCTCAGTTTCAGGTGAAAGAGGGGGGAAGAGAAAACGTTGTTTGGATACTATTCAAATACACAGCACGGATTTTCGTTAGACATGCTGAGAGTTTGAAAGCGTCATATGTGGCGCATCTGGAAATCTGTTTCTCTTTGGTAGACAACCCCCATTTTAGTGTGCGACAACTTACGTAGTGCCTCCTCTTGAGAAAGCTGGTGGACTGTGACAAGATATGTCAGCCGATGCAGAACGATTCTTTATACGGCACTGTTTGTTCCTTCCGGTCTGGAGATTTGAGGGAGCGCATACTTTCCACATTGCACTTGTGCATAGCTGCGACAACTTGAGGACGTTGCAAGGCCTTCGCTATCAAATAGAGAATAGGAATGAGGGAAGGAATATAGAGGAGGCATCCCGTTATAGTATATGTCGTGGCCAGGGCCAACTGAGACTACACTGCGCTGTAGACTGCATTAACGCTGTCTTGATCGCCGCCAGCGCAATTGTTTGCGAATAATCGCGATCGTGCCACAAGACTCTACAGAGGCGTGGGACGGAGGCCGTAGATCTCGTTATGTTTGTGACCTTGATCGCTTTGGTGTTTAAAGCCTGGTCGTGTGCGTTGTGGGCTCGAACGGGGCCGGAATCGAGAGCGGGAGGAGAAAGAGAGAGGGACACAGGTGCGGGAGAAAGAGAGAGGAAGACAGGGAGATAGGTATGGTCGAGCAGGCGAGGCGAGGCGGGCGGCGGCGGAGGTGGAACATAGGCAACGACCTCGGCGCGAATTGCGTCAGACGACATCTCAAGCATCCAATTGAAGAGATTAGCTGATTATTGACCCCAATGAATGACCCATAAATACTGTGTGAGGCTATAGAACGAAAGCAGACGCGAGAATCTCGTAGATCATACGCATTTGCGTTTCCCGCTGCACCATACCAGGTCTTTGTTCCCTCAATGAGTCAATCTCTTGTACAACGAGATCGTCTTGTAAAGTATGTGGAAGATCACCCAATGGGCTCGGCGGGATGGCAGATAACGGAGAGGGTGCGCCTGGTGGCGGAAGAAAGCCGAAATGGCGCAGCAGAGATGACAGAGCAATGAAGGATCCCGTTCGCCCGATGCCTGCGGAGCATCCTACAATGATGGGGGGATCGGGGTCAAGGTCGGGGTCGTATGGGTGGCTGGCAAGAGATGTATCTCTGTTCGTGCGGTCGGCGAGGCGGAGGAAAGCCAGCAGGCTGGCGCGGTCATCGTCCTTGGGAACTCCATGGTCAGGCCAAGAGATATAGAGCATGTGCTGAAAGGCGATGGGTTCTTGCTCCTGCTCCAGACTGTCTAGGTCGTATTCTTGACCCTCGGATCCGTAGCTTTTGGGTATGGAGACAGGTAGGAGGGAGACAGTGCTCCATACACAGTGTGCCTCAGCGATGGTTTGGCGATTGACCAAGGTCACCTTGAGTGGCCTATCATTTCCGCTCTCCGAGGATATCAAAGCTGACTGCCCAACTACGTTTGGGATATATGGATGCGCTTTCCGCCGCCCGCCTTCAACGTCGTTAGTGAGCTGAATCACCAATCGCACGCGGCTACTCCGGGGCCGCGGCTGACCAGGACGAAGAGACCTGGGCGGGAATGTGGTAGGCTGGAGAAACATACTGAGGAAGGTGTGGATAGTGTGCGGCAAAGGAGCTTGCGAGGCGATCCACCACTTCTGTCCATAGCGTTCAAGGGTCCAGCTAGCATTCAAATAGTAATCTTCTCCTTCTCTTTCTTTGTCTCCGGGTAGATCAGGGCAGTACTCGACGACTCGTGTGCGGTCGTATGGGTGGATGTCCAGATATCGATTGCGAATGAGGTTCTCCGGGCGATGAGCGACGGCAACAGAGTAGTGTGTCAGAAATCTCTGATCAGCATCTGGGGATTTCAGAATCTTGGACACGCGATTCAGGACTTTGGAGGGGTCGCGGTGGGTGGGTGCAGCGCCTGGTTGACTGGATATATCTCGAGCTACTTCGCGCTCCCTTTCACGACTAGACAGCGCGGAGTAGACAGAGCGCAAGTAGGACTCGTCACTGCGCTTTTCAAGCCATAGAGGGATTTTAGAGGTGCTCATGATGGTGGAAGAGTTGTACCAGGTGCGTGTGACAAGTGTGACTGGCACGTCTTTACTCCTGTCGCTGTTTGCGACGACGAGTCGACGACGGGACCAAAATGCAGGAATCTTCGCTTCGTACACCACGTCGCGCGCCGGTGCGCAAGGACACGATTCCAGTCACTCTACAGCCTGGGCAACCCATCCCGCGCGGTGCGCCCAAGTCTCGTGTCGATGACAGAATCAAGAAGCGCATGTCTATGCGCTATGCTGAGCTGGTGACCAGTCCGACGGATGACAATGCCCCTCCTCCTATCCCGGGTCTGCCGTCTGGAATTGGGGTTGGGGGGATGATGAGCCTTGGTGCGGGAATGAGCGCGATCAACGGTGTCAAGGGAGGTAAACCACATGACGATAAGCGTCTTCTGGAGGACGAGAGATTCGATCCTGATGCTTGTGAGGCTCACAATGCTTCTGGAGTTGTCACTATTACTGATACCAGGTTGTTCAGTTCTGAAACTCAAGTTGGCTAATTCGACGGAGGCGGAGCTGAGATCGCTTCAGTCATCACTGCGTGGTGTCAAAGGAGACACCGACTCTGAGTTGCAACGCAATGTATTTAAAAAGTAAGCTTGAGCTTCTGTATGAACATATGAGTATCCTTAACTTATTGGCTGTCCTGTCATAGCTACGCAGAGTTTGTCCTCATCTCAAAGGAAATCACGTCACTTGAAACGGAGATGCTGGAGCTCAAGGACCTTCTTTCCGAATACAAGTCCATGCCCTCCGTGTTGCACATCCCCGACCCATCGAACAATTCCTCCAACCCAAACATCATGTCGACATACAAACGCTCCTCCGTGGCCGACCTCCGTATCATGTATTTCAACCAGATGCAAGAACTGCACACACACATCGAGGGTGCAGCAAAATTTGCACCCACGACACCGGGGAGACACGTCGTGGCCGAGGTCGAAGGTGTGCTGTCACTCAACACCGCAACTTATAAGGTGGTGGGCCGTGTGCGGTTTGTAGTCCTTGATGATTTGGTCCTGGTTGCGCGCAGGAGAAGACGGAAAGCTGCGGTCGGAGAGGCTTCCGGGAGTGGTGGATCCACCGTGAACGAGGGTAAACTTGTGGCGGAGAGATGCTGGCCGTTGAGTGAGATGTTGGTCCTTGACACGAAGGACTCTGCTCGTACGTGTTCTTTTTTGCAAAGCACCTTCAGCACTGATATCCTACGTGAGTAGGAATGACCAATGTCTTCAAGATCAGACATGGGAAAGAAACCCACGTGTATAGGACTGAAAGCCCACAGGACAAAAAATCCCTCCTCGCCCAGTTCCGACATGTCGCGGAGGAGCTAGCGGCGAAGAAGCGAAAAGAGCGCGAAGGTGAACATGAGAGGCGGAAAAGCCTTTGGCAAGGTGGCGGCGATGTACGTAGTCCCATGATTTTAAGGAAGACAGCATCATTGACATATGCCGCAGCGCTCCTCTTTCGCTGCAACGCCTGACTGGATGGCAGAGCTGGCAAGCAAAGGTGGAGAGATTCCTGGCGTTGAATTGGAGTCGGGCGCGAAGGAGAAGGCGGAGCGTGATGCACGATGGGTTGGGGAGTGGGCAGATGATTTGACCGTGGCCATTGCTTTACGGGAATGGGAGAAAGCCGTCGCTCTTGTTGAGGAAGGTATGACCTCCCGATCCAATAGGTCATGCAATAAGCTTAAATGTAACTCAGGAAAAGCAAAGTTGTACACGACGCCCCTTCTCGGGCACAAGTTACCCCCCTTGAGCTCTCTCCTTACCACTTCCCTCCTGAACTCCTTGTCTCTTCCCAGCGTCCGCAAGTCGACGGTCGTTTCCCTCATCTCCTACCTCTGTCGCCTCAAAGCCGGACCCGCAGCCCGGAGCACCTTCCTCCAGATGCGAACGAAAGTCATCAAAGCGCACGTCCGGAAGATCAGGTTTGATGGCCACATCGGCACCTACGTGGGTGATCTTGCAGTGGTGTACTTCACCGGGATCAAGCACACTGCGGATTGGTTCCTAGCGAGCTTCAAGGAGAACGAGGTCGCAAGCTGTATGTCGTTGTTCCGTCTTATGGGCGCAGTGAATCGCTCACCGGTTACCCTTGCTACTTTACTTTAGCTTTTATCGACTGGGCTAAGAGCCAAATTGAAGATTTCGCAGAGACGTTCCGGAAGCAAGTCTTCACGTCTGACGTAGAATCACAAACCATTGAAAACGCGATCTCCATCACCTACACTCAGAGCAGAAAGGTGCGTGAACCGTAGTCATCCCTCTCAACGTTCTTGCTCATTTTTTCTTTGAATGCAGCTTCTACAAGAGTATGGGCTCGATTTCCGATTCCTCCTCGAGCAGCTTCTTGTTGAATCCCCCAAAGAGGCCTCCAAACCCATTCCACAATTCACATTTGAGGAACACGAAAATCCCAAGATTGAACCAGTCCCGCCATCCCGACGTCGTACACCAGCACCTCCGAATACCCATCCCAGCCCCGTTCCTTCCACGCTACAGTTCCACAGCCTCGCACCCCCATCGTCTGCGGCGCCTCGTGGAGGGAGCAGCCCACTTCTTTCTGCTCCTGTGTCTGGCTATAGTACAAACTCCAACTATAGCAATGCCACCGCTGCTATGTACAACTCTCCGAACGCCTCAGCCGTTTCCGCTTCCTTCGACCTTCCCCGCAGTCGCGATCGAGACCATGCTCCCCGCACACCGGCATCCGCCGTCCCGCCACACTCACGCACTCCCGTCTCGGCAGCCCCCCCTCGCTCTCGCACCCCGGTCTCCGCTGCACCCCCACGCTCGCGCACACCCGTGTCCGCTGCCCTATCCCGCGGTCGAACGCCGGCACCCTCCCCTGCCGTGCCCCCACTATCAGCCCCTCCCACAGCATATGAGGAAGTGCCCCTCGCGTCGCCTGTTCCAAGACGCGTGCGCGAAAGGGAGAGGGATGACTCCGATTGGGCTTCGACATCGGACAGGGAGAGAGATAGGGACAGGGAACGGCCACCACGCGCAGCGAGGAGCAGTCCCGCTCCGCCACCTCGGTCGACAAATCGCCCCGGTAGTACGCAGCGCCCGCCGCCTGTGGCGGTTCCGCAGAGGGAGGGCATGTTTTAGGTCCTAGTTTATGGGCGGTGGGCGGACTGTTTTCACTTCTACACCTTGTTCGTAGATACCTTTGCCGCGTTAATTTATTGCCGTGTTCTGAATCTTTTCTCATTGCACAGGCTATGTTCCAATTTGTCCGTCCCACAAGAATTAGCAATGGTATGGTATAGACAGCGAAATAAATCTACAGGTATCTGGTGTATATGGTATATGGTATATGGTATGGAACAGTCAATCATCGTCAACCTCGATGGCATCTTCCCGGCCAGCCAACCACCGCTTTATCCTCGCGTTTCGCAACTCGCGGCCAAGGGCAATTCCGATGGGCAATGGAACGGCGTTCCCAATCTGTCGATGCATCTGGTAATTGGTCAACAAATGGGCCGCACCTTAGCTATCGGATAAAACCCACAGTATTGACTTTGCCTAGGATGGATTCAAAGACGAAATAGTCAGGGAATCCCTGCGACCTTGCAAGCTCGCGTACAGTTACTATTCGATGGCACTGCAGAAGTTCGGCCGCATAATTTTAACGACAACGGCAATGAATAGTGATGGATAGACCGGCGTACATATGGATTGAGGACTTGACTCTGTTTCGCCGTTGGACCCATGTTTGTGACTGTAGTCGGGAAAAATTGGCTTTCATCGAGTCTCCCATAAAGACCTATTTAGGCTGTCAACAAACGCCGCTCAAAAAACCGAGTGATCTACCAGGTCGATAATTCTTGCGCGCCACTGCCGATAGCGGGTTGGCAATTTGCCATTCATGTTGGTCAGGCTTTAGGTCTAGCATTACCGTGAGGCAGGCAAACATGATCGGTCAACTTGGAAGACAGACCACGATAATCTGCATTTGGCTTTAACGGTATGGAGACGACACTGGAAATCACAGTGACTTTCTTTCAATGGCAAAACATGACAACCACGAACCGTTCAACCATCTTAGGTTCAAAGCCGCTCGTGAACTGCTGCAGGTTTTTGGTGGTCTTGACGCGAGCCGCTTCTTGATATGTCGTTCTTGCAGTGCGATGATGATACTCTTGCGGACCAACAAACCCACAATGAGTTGTAGATTTATCGCAGATGAATGTTTTGATGCCGTGCTCGTCCTTTCTTCTGCGCAATTCTCGCTGCTTCTCAGCAGAAAGATAATGCGCCTGCGGGTGCTTCCTGTGCAAAATGAGCCATTCTCCAAAGATGGCACCAATATAATACGAGGGCATACCAGTCAAAGCGAGGCAAGTCGCCGATTGCATCATCGATAGATACGGAAGGGTGAGGTGCCCGTCCGTCGGAAGCTGGGAACGCGCGAATAGTCGTCCCGTCTGCGAGTTTGAGGTTCAGGCCCGAGAGATCGGGGAAGTGGTGGCTGGGCTGAGGAAATTCGGGTAAGGGATGTCCATCAATGGCAGCAATGATAAAGAAACGTTGTCGCCGTTGGGGGGCTCCGTAACAGCCAGCCTGTAAGATGCCAAATCGGACTTGATACCTGAAGATGCAAGAACCGATGAGTCACAAGATGGTTGATGCACGAGAAACCCTCGCCTCATATCCAGAAGGGCCCTCACGACAAACTTCAAGCCTCCCATCTCAATGCCGCCCTCGAGTTTGTGAATCCCGGACTGAACAGCATTGAAGGTGAACCTCGTAAAACCAGGAACGTTCTCGAAATAGAATAGCGACGGCCGTAGGTGGTCGACATATGAGAGAGCGGTTAGAATCAAGTTGCTCTTGACGTCGTCTGCTTTCTTGTACATGTTCATCGTTGAGTGAGTCTGGCTGAAGGGTCTTTCATCAGCGAGAATAAAAAAAAATAACAGTCAACCATTACCAAGGGACACCAGCTACGATTACATGAGGCTTTTTCAGTGAGGGAAGGATGGTCTTTCCATCGTAGAGCTGTGTGAGGGGATTCGGACGTTGACCCATCTTTTCCTTGATCGAATATCGCAAGACTTCGTTGGCGCACTGGTTGTGAACGATGACGTCAGGGAAATTCCGCCTAGAAAGTTGTGAGGTTTCATAAATTCATGCCAGATTCACGTAATATCCAGAGAATACTCACTTCGCAGTCATTGCAGCACTGGGGGATATCTCTACGATATCTGTCAGCTTCAAGCATCCACTTCCTTCTGCCAGACCCATACTAAATGCCCCGACACCACCAAAAAGGTCGAGTACTCGCAGAGGATACCGCTTGGCATCAGCAAAGAACTCGTTCAATGTTTTGAGCTCGTCAAGCTTTGCTCTTGTGCAAGGATCGCAAACTTCAAAGGTGTCGAAAGATACAGGCTTGCGATGGGTCCACGATCTCACTTCCATGGATGTGAACTTGTACCGGACATAGAAATGAAGGGGCGATAACGATAACCAGAACTTGAGGTCTGGGACAGCTGGATACTTGAATGTAGATGAGAACGGGAACACGTGGCAGACCGATATCAGATCCTGCAACGGGACTTTGACCTTTTCATCCGTCAGGAATACGTGCCGCTACATGCTGGTGAGGACTCTTCACATGCTGTAAGCCACTTGAGGGGCACTCACCTCGTCTCTGACTTCACTGCTAGGCAGATCAGGGATGGATGATATTCGCCCGACCCGTTTGAGGTAGATCTGGGTTCGAATAATCTCTCCTTTATGGGGCAGAAACTCAAAGCCTACGATGTACCCGATATTGGCAGACCCAGTCTTGGCGCGATAAAGGACGAAATCCTCATAGTGATACCTGTGCCCACCGTAGGCGACGCCGTTTCTGATCTTCTGAGAGTCGTGGAGCCAGTAGTCGACGTTATCCTGCTGGAGTTGTTCTTGGACTGGACAAACTGGGCAGTTGTATGGTGGTTCATGCGTGTCGAAGATATCGCGCTTCATGTATTCAATCGATGTGTAGGTTGCTTTATGAAGATCATATGTAAAACTTTGCGAAAGCATCAGTGACTGCAAAGGAAACAATAAGAACTATACAACATACTTGACGAAATATTCGTGGGCCGCCAAGGGACGTTTCCGATTCTCGGGTGGGCCCTCATGGACAACAATCTTGTCTACCACAGCCTTGAATGACACATGATCGCATAATTCGTTGTAGAACAGCTCTTGAGGGTTGCCTAATTCCTGCATCATAGTTTGCGACGAATGCTGGAGCCACTGAACATGGAAGTTCTGAAGGTCGACATCCGCATACAGAATTTTCGCAAACCTAAAAACAAATCAGTCTATCGGACGAATCTACAACACAACCAACCATCGGTACCAACCAAAAATGATCAGCAATCGTCGAGGAGGATTCGATTTGTCCAGTTGATTGAGAGGGTGTTGACGACATGGGAATGAGCACGAAATCGCCAATCTATCAAAAGCAGAAACATTATCATCGAGAGACGTGACCAACAATCACAGTTGCGCACGCACCTCATAACGCTGACCATCAATATCCACTGCCCTGAGATACTTCTTACCGGCCCCAACGAAATGTTCACGGTGGCATTCAACCTTGCCTACCGCCTGATTCACTTTGTTCACGAGTTTCGCCAGCCTATGGGACGCCGCCTCCTTCTGTGCCGCCTTGAGTGCCTTATCCACGCGGGGCGGGCGCTCGCCAACAACAACCAACTCCTCGCGCACCAGCCCTTGGGCCAATCCAGCGATGCGTGGCGTCACATGCGTCGCGCTCTGATTTTCTTTCTTCAGCACGGCGAGGTCCAGGTCCCCGGCCAGCGCCTTAATTGGGGGTGCTTTGCGGCCGTGCCGCAGTGCGGTACCCCTGCGGAGAGCGGGGCGCGAGGAGGATGAGGACGTAGCCTTTTGGAGAATGTGCCGGAGGATGGGGGATGATTCTTTGAGCTTGTCCTTGTGGTCGCAGTCGTTGACTGCATCTTCGATTTCAGACATCTACAGCATAGTTCAGGTTGTAATAGGGACGGTAGGTAATTGTTACGTACTGCGTCCCAGATGTGTTGCTCGGTATAGGTGCGGCCAAAGTCGTCGACGGTTCGTTCGAAACGATCGAGGAATGCCTTGTAGGTCTTCTGGATGTTTTGCAACGCACTTGATACGACGATCTGCGCGACCCTTCGGGGACGAAGAAAATACGCATGGAGCGGCTCGTACATGACAGAGGGATCCTTCAAGATATACCATGCAAACTGTGTTTCGATCCAAACGGGACTACAAATTCAAAAGGTGCGTATGAGCGACCAAAAAAGAGACAAAAAGAGAGAAACGAAATACGGACTCATTGGTAGTGGTAAAATCAAACATGTACCGTAAGATCGAACTCAGGCGCACATATCTGGGCTGAGCTGGCTCCCCACCCGCATCCTCCTGCCCTTCGTCCTCCTCAATCTCAACATAGGGAGATGCATAGCCGGCCGCCTCGAACTGGCGGTCGAGACCATCATCCTCCTCGATCGCGTTAAGCGGCATAAGCTCCCCTGCATGTAATGGGTCGTATACAGCGAAGCCCGTGAGCACGCGGATGGGCTTGTCGTTGGCCCCGTCCCCGTCTTCATGCAGAAAAGGATCTTCACCGTCGAAGATGAGATTGCCAGTCTCGAGCTCGATGTTGGGGAGGTCGGGGTCGACGTAAAATGCAGCTAAACATAGGACGCGTTTCGTCAGGTGCAATTACGCGGTACGGTAGGTATTCGAAAATACATGGTGGTAGCTTCCGCCTGTTCGTCTAGCGGCGATGCGAAGCATATCAGTGCGACGAATCGGTGTGAAGTTGAGCAACAGACGTACATGATTGTCCTCGGGGCCATGCGCTTCGCTCTTGCGCTTTAGCGATGATGAGGCGGCCACTGCTACAGGTTGCTGCTGTGATAGTGCTGTGATAGAAAGTTCTGGCGCCTCTTCGCCGAAGGACACCTCAAAAGCATTTGGCCGGCGACGGGCCATTCAGTCAAGACTCAAGCTGTGATTTCAGTTGCCGGTGACTAGTCACTAGGACAGTGGACACGAAACGATTGCACGTCTTATGCGCCTCCAAGTACTTCTGGCAGAAGCTCTACAAGACACCAGCCGCCCGCAGGCGTAACTTGACGTAGAGGAGGTTGCAGGGAGGTTAAAATTTAGATGGTCACAGGCAAGTCCAAATTTTACCATTTATAATAACAATTTCAAGACTGGTAAGTATTCTTATTCCAATTCTGCGTTCGTTCAACGGTTCCTCGTTGCACCTTCAGAACTCCAAAACATACTCGCAGTGCTTATTCTGGTACGTAATTTATTACAAGCGTAAAATATATGGATAGATTGTAGTTGAGATCACGAATGAGCGTCGACTGCACACGCTGCCTTCTGAGGATCTAGAGCAGAGTCGGGTTGTTGAGGTCGCTTTGAGCATTCTTTCCATCCACAATCGCATCCATATAGCGTACTCCAGTTCTACGCCGTCATCAAGACTACACTAGAACTTGAAGACCTGCAAAACAAATACTCAGCCATATGCGCCTAACCGAGCATCGAACGAGGAACGCAAAAAGAGAAAGCATGACACACCTGTTCCGCGGTATATCCTAGCTCCTTAAGCACACCCCCAAGCTCTCCCTGCTGGAATCCATCCTTCTTCCCCGCGAGCGACGCAACCTGTCCCGGCGGGCCACAGATGAATACCTTGACCTTCTCGCCCAGCGACGGCGGGGCGACGTGCTTCTCCACCACGGCCTTGTTGATGTACCCAGTGGCGCCTGTCCACTTCTCGCTCGGCTTGTCGAGGAGGTACACCACCTCGAAGGTATTGGGGTACTTCTTCGCGAGGGCGTCAAGCTCGGGGCGCAGGAGGATGTCGGATTCGGTGACGTTGGAGAAGAGGAGCTTGAATTTGGTCTTGTTAGCTTTGTCGGCGAGCGCGTGCGTGAGGACTTGGTAGAGGGGCGTGATTCCGGTCCCGCCACCAATGAGCGCGACTTGGTCAAATTCGTTGGCTGAATGGGAAGATGAGGGGGGTCAGCATGAGGCGCCGCGGGACGGGTAGGTCCAACACACCCTTGTAGGGGAACTTGACGATGGGGCCCTTGATTGCTAAAGTTTCGCCTTCCTGAGCAGATTCGTAAGTAAGCTTACGATAAAGTATGACAAAACAACTCTCGTCACCTTGAGCCCAAAGATGTGTTTCGACGCGTTGCCAGCTTCATACTTCTTGACAAGGAGCGTGAGCTCACCCTTCTGGTCTGGCCCGGAGATGGGGGTATACGGGCGGATGATAGGGGCACCCTGGGCGTCCTTGAGCGCCTCGGGGTTGGAGGCTTTGACAACCACGAGCGACGCGACAGGCAAGAGCGAAGCCTCGTTATTGGGAAGCTCAAAGATGAATCTACAATACGGGAGTGTCAGTGAGGGAATATCACGCAATACGGGGTGCTCAGCACGTACTCTGAGGTGTTATGGTTGTATGGCACGATTTTCTTCAGCTTGAAGTCAATGAAGTTTTCGGGATCAAGAGGGCTCTTCTCCTGCTTGGGCGCAACTGTCTTAGTGGAGTCGAGGTAGAAATATGCGCCCAGGCCAGCGACACCTACGCCCAGCAACGCATACGGCAGATTGGACGACTTCGCAGCGGCGGAGGTCGAAGCGAATCTGCGGGTGCCCGCGGTCTGAGGGGAAAAGTCAGAAAGCGCATGGTGAGACTATGGGAGTGAACGCACGAAGGAACGGGAGGCGGCGACGCGGAGGAAGGACATGATTGCGGGGAATTGCAAGCCTGCAAATCCCAAATCCGCGTTTTTCTTGCTCGATCGGATCAATTCGCACGAGCCAAAAATAGTCGACGTGGTCGTGCTTGGTGACTGGTCGACCGTCTTCATATGTACCTACAGTGCTTCATGAGAGTGTGCAAACACGAAATTGTTGCTTTCTGCATGCTCCGCCACTTTTTCGTATTCGTTTTTTGCCGTACCAACACCGATGCGGTCCGGATTTTGTCCTCGAACCTCACATAATACTCATTTTTGAAGTGTCAATAATGTGTGGCGTAGTTGATTGGCCGATATACAAAGGCGTGTTGCGCCGCTGTCGTTTTTTTCTGGTTCGAGCCTTGGGGTCTGATATGTGTGGCGCAGTTCATCGTACAAAGGCAAGTTGCTTTTGTTTTCTGCTTCGAGCCTTGAAGTCAGAGATCTGATCCTTAGATATTTGTGGTCTATGGGCGGAAGCCAGTCAGAGGTTTCAGTTTCAATCCGGTAGTCAATTCCACATCCACACCCAATCTAATGAATCTATGAACAACCACATATGTACAATTTTAGAAACTGCAATGTAAAGGCATCATCCCCAGCAGTCCGTGCCCTGCAGGGTACGCTATGGCACCGATTGAGCATTGAACAGCTTAAGCGTTCTGGACGAGGACGTTGGCAGTTCCCGCGGCTGGAAGGTCAGGGTGTCAATCGATGTCTCCCTGCAGAACTGTGCAGAGTATAATACGCACGGAGGCCGGTGATAACGCCCTTGACGGCCAAGTTCTTGATGAGGGCAGTGATGGCGGCGGGGGAGCTGTTACCGTTCTTGCTGATGAGGTAGGCGACGAGACCAGCAACGTGGGGGGTAGCCTGGAAAGAGTGAGATCAGCGTTTGAACAAATTAGGTTGGGAAGAAGAACAGGTGCGCACCATGGAGGTTCCCGAGATGTTGTTGGTCGCCTGAGTTGAAACGTAAAAAGGCTGAAAGATGATGATACTGATGAGGAACGCACGGTGGGGCCGCCAATCCAGGCGCTGATGACGTTCTGGCCAGCAGCGAAGACATCAACGACGGCGCCGTAGTTGGAGAACGACGCGCGGGCATCAGCGATGGTGCTGGCACCGACGGTGATGACACCGGCAGCACGGGCGGGGGAGGTGGAACCGGCGTTGGTGTTGGAGTTTCCGGCAGCGACCTGTGATAAACTCAGCCATCTTGAGCGTCAGAAGGTCCATTGCTAATGCTCACGGTAACGTGGATGCCGCGGTTAACGAGCTATCAAACAAAGGTATGAGCGTTAAGCTTTCAATTTAGGGTCGCTCGAGGGCGTTTGCGACGTACCGAGGTGACAGCGTTGTCAAGAGGGGTCGAGGCGCCTCCACCGAGGGAGAGGGTGGCGATCGAGGGGCGGCCAGAGGCAGCAGCTTGGGTGGCGATCCAGTTCAGGCCATCGACGCTAGAAGGGATACATGTGAATATCGATCCTGATGAATACACGAAAGTCTGCTGACATGTCGGTAACGGATCCAGATCTATGGAACAATGAATAAATTTTAGTGGTGTTAAATGATGAAATGTCATGAAAACCCAAACCCACCCAGAATCACTGAGGACCTTGACGGCGATGAGACTGGCGGACTTGGCAACACCGTACTGGCTTCCAGCGACGGTTGCGCTATAATAATTGCGGTGAGAAAGGCTACCAGGAGGATATAATTTGAAGAATAGACATACGCAACGTGGGTTCCATGACCGTTGCCGTCAGCGTTGCTGTGGAATGTCATTAGGGCCTATTGACCTCGCCATTCACTTGGACGTACGGGTAGCCACCGAAGGTCCTGCCCCAACGGGCGCGGCCACCAAAGTCGGCCTGATGGTACCGTCAGCGATGTGGGGTGCAAGACGTGTGGTTAAAGCTTACGTGGGCGGTGTAGATGCCTTGTGGTGCCAATTGGAGGTCAAATTCTAGCTAGAATGAAAGTTGGGCATGAGGCTTACCGGTATCTGCACGACAGGATGCGTGAGTAACGATAAACGTGTAAATGAAACAGATTACTACTCACCAACGACATAGACATCAACGCCAGCACCGGCAGAGTTGTCGTAAGTGTAAGAGAATGTCAAGGCACTGAGAGGGGCGTTAGGAGAGGCAGCAGCAGTAGGAAGAACTGCTTATTACCCAGTGTTCTGGTTGTCGAGCCTGCCAGCCTGGCTGAGGCGCGCGAGACCCCACGGGGCGTTTGTCCTGCAAGAAAAAAATGAGCTCTCGTTCAAAACAAGGGATACGAGTCTATACGTACTGTGTGGCAAAGGTGGTGACGATACCGTCCTCAGCAATGTACTCGACGTCGGGGGAGGCACGGAGAGCGTTGAGTGTGTCCTCGGAGAGTTGGCCTAAGAATCACAGTGGTGAGATTCGCGCTGCAGCTGTCGCAGAGTCCACAGAACATACCGGCGAAGCCGTGGACGACACTCCAGTCGTTGGTAACCTTGGAATTCTTGAGCTGGCCGAAGACCTTGGACTTCGCGACACCGTCCTTAAGCTTGACGATGTATTTGCCAGAGGTCCTGCCGTTGAACTTCTCGACGGTGCGGAGAGGAGCAGGGCCGGCGAAGACAGGCGCGGCGAGCGCGATGGCGGCGAAGACAGCGGCGAAAAACTGCATTTTCAGATGAGAGAGAAAGGTCGGACTGGGTAGGCACTCGAGAGAAGTGTAGAGAGTAGAGATGTAGTGGGCTCACCTTTATACGCAGCTGGGCTCTTGGCGTAGAGTGCTGTTGGGATAGAGGTTGAACAAAAGAACCCAATACCGAGGAACTTTTTGGCGGAGTTCAGGTGTCCATGCGTTAAGGTGAAGTCATGGATGCAAATCGGAGCACATAATATTCCGCCATTGCATTGCTTCTGGACTACTCTGTACTGCCAAGTGTATCAAGCACTAGACTCGGGTGTAAGGCGCACATGTACGCAGATGGTTCACGAAATGCATTTCCTGGGGGAATGGAGGGCGGTGAGACCGACCATATATCGAGCCTACGGCGCCTGGTACGTCGCGACGAAGCAAATATCAGCCACAAAAATAGTTTCATAGGTAGAAACACTTGCGAATCCGAAAGGCAGCCACTGTTGCCAGTGTAGTTCACAATCGTCTCGAGTAACGGGAGAACCCGCTCACAGAACGACAACAAGTTCACAGATTGACTGTCGCATCAATTGATTCATCTTTTGATCAAGATTATGATGTTTTTATCACTGTAAAAGCATACCGAGTCGGACTCGGACAAAGATAAGTAAGTTGCTGAATTAGTGAAGCGAGATAATGTTCACCTAAATGACGCATCTCTTGGCCTGAATGACACGATAAGAAGCAGGCGTCGCAAATAAGTATCATGTGGAGGAGAAACATTCTCGACAGGTGACTTCGTCTTGGAAGACGTTGCCTCAATCGCAGCCCCCGTGAAAAGAAGTCAACTCGTTATCCTACAAAGTACCACTGGATGGAGCTGCGGGATCACGGTATCGACCGGAGAATAGCGAATCTGGAGCGAATCTCACTGCTACGAGAGCGAAGGCGGTTGAAGAGCATCACCTAGATTTCACTGTGCCTACAGTACGAACATTGCGGCGCGGTGGTTACGTGAACATGGTTTTGACTTGTGGGTAATGCAGGTTCAGTTGGCCGAGTAGCACTGAGCGCGACATGGCGAACGTGAAGTAGACTGTTGAGGTTACGCACAAGTCCGAAGGGGGCATGCATTCCCTCGCCCATGAAGAGTCGGTGACCATACGACAGATACCCTAGAGGAGCAATCTCACCGGCAACCAGTTGCACAGGTGGTCGGCCGCGTGGTGAATCACCCTAGCGCACCGTGGCCCTCAATCACCGTGCTCACAACCTTCGGGGCGTATATTAAGACCCTTTCAATTTGCTCGCCAAACACACCCAGATTCACATGGAACCTAGGCTCCGAAAGCTGGGCGCGTACTCGTCTGACGGTGCAAGGTTTTCGTTATGCCTTACGGAGGAGCTCCAGGGGACATGCGTCGGCGGTACGTAGAGGTCACGACCAGGGTGTCTCGGTGCGAAAAGTGGACGATTTCGCGTACTCATCGATTTTCGGAAAGAGTGGGGACCAACGGAGGGTAGCGCCCGCGAGTCGCAAAGCAGAGCGAATGGGCAAAGCCGTGGTGGCTAGGATGAGGCAAGCGTGAACTACGTGCTAGAGCTAGATCTAGAGGGTCGACGTCGTGTCAGACAGGCAGGCATCGAGGAGGAATACAAATAGTAAATTTTAAATTTTCTCGAGAGGGGTAAATGACGTAGTGGACATGCGTGACAGCATCATCCAGCCGCCGAATATCAACCGCCTCTGCTCGCGCCCATCGCCCCGTCTACCCCCTCTCACATACGCCTTCCCCACGCATCCCCTCCATCCTGCACGCTGCCCCACAATGTCCTTTGTCAAACTCAGCATCTTTGGTACTTCCTTCGAGGTCAGAGGAGGAGCACATTACACCATCGCTCCGTGGGGCAACCATCTCACGAATCCGCTCTGATAGGTGACCACTCGTTATGTGGATCTGCAGCCCGTTGGAATGGGTAGGCCCCAACCTCTTCTTCTTTCCACTCTCTCCGTGCTCACAGGGTTGTCTCTGATGTCACTCTCCAGGTGCCTTTGGTCTGGTATGGTGTGTTCCAAGTTTTTCTGCCGTCACGAAGGACACATTTCTGAAGCGGTCATTGGGATTGGCGCAGTTCCGCGAAGGACCAGCTCAACGGCGCCAGCGTCGCGATCAAGAAGATCATGAAGCCCTTCAGCACACCTGTGTTGAGCAAACGCACCTATCGTGAGCTGAAGCTCCTCAAGCACATCCAGCACGAAAATGTGTGTACGCGCCCTAACGTCGATTTCGCGCCTCCTCCGTCTAACGCACGGGCGCTCTACTACAGATCATCAGTCTCAGCGACGTCTTCATTTCGCCCCTAGAAGACATGTTCGTCCAGTACTTTTTACCACGTCTCAGACTGACGCTCGCGTGGACAGGTACTTTGTTACAGAACTCCTTGGAACGGATCTCCATCGCCTGCTAACATCACGACCACTGGAAAAGCAGTTCATACAGTATTTCCTCTATCAAATCCTGGTGGGTTCGCTCCGTACTTTGCGACTAGCAAGCATCCCTAACATACCGCCTGAGTGCAGCGGGGTCTGAAGTACGTGCACTCGGCGGGAGTGGTGCACAGAGATCTCGTGCGTTTCCTTGTCCATGGTTGACGATCGCAACTAAAGCCTGCGCAGAAACCGAGTAACATCCTCGTGAACGAAAATTGTGATCTGCGAGTACGTCTCCGGCCCTCCTTCACTTGCGTGTTCATACTCATGTTGTCTACCTACGCAGATTTGCGACTTTGGGCTCGCACGAATCCAAGACCCGCAGATGACGGGCTACGTGTCGACACGGTACTACCGGGCGCCCGAAATCATGCTCACCTGGCAGAAGTATGACGTTGCAGTGGACATCTGGAGCACGGGGTGCATTTTTGCGGAGATGTTGGAGGGCAAGCCTCTGTTCCCTGGCAAAGACCGTGCGTCATTCCTTGCGCGCCCACGCAGCCACGCTTATGCTTCTGTTCTTATCGCGATCAGACGTGAACCAGTTTTCCATCATCACAGAACTCCTCGGCACGCCCCCCGATGATGTCATCGAAACCATCTGCAGCGAAAACGTAAGTCGTCGAGTAACCGAATTCATGAACGCACGAGCTCAATGTCGTCATAGACCCTGCGCTTCGTCCAAAGCCTCCCCAAGCGCAAACGTGTGCCCTTTTCCGAGAAACTAACCACCAACGACCCTGATGGTGCGTCCTTATGCCCCTTGTCTCTGTTATTTCTGACATATGCGCTGGCAGCACTGGACCTCCTCGAAAAGATGCTCGTCTTCGACCCCAGAAAACGGATAGACGCCACACAGAGCCTCGCCCACGAGTACGTCGCGCCGTACCACGACCCGACCGACGAGCCCGTTGCAGAGGAAAAGTTTGACTGGAGCTTCAATGATGCCGACCTGCCCGTGGACACGTGGAAGGTCATGATGTACAGCGAGATTCTCGGTGCGTTTCATCTGTCATTGTGTTTACTCGGAACATTACTGAACAAATACAGACTTCCACCAAGTCGGTGGGGACGCGAGCTACGCGCCCAACATCCCAGAGGGCGCGCTGTCGGCGCCGGACAACGCTATTTCTGTAGCATAATCTCCCAAGTCCCATTTTTTCCCTCCCTATCTCACCTTCTCTCTCGCAATTCACAATGGAGCCCGAGACAAAATGGATACTCTCGCCTTAGCTTCCCACCTCCCCCCTTTACCGTTGTTTTGTTTGGTCCTTGACAAATTTCATCCAGTTGCTTTCGCGTTTAACTCTCACAACGCGATACCACCTTCCCCACCTCTTTCCTTGTTCGTCGTTCCATTTCTAACTTATCGGGCTCATCGGTTTTTGCCCTCCTATCCCATCCCGTCCCCACCTCTTTCCCAATTCCAAGACGAAAAGTCGTGTTGTATGCCAATCTCCTCTTAGTTTTGTTCGTTTATTTGACACTGTAGCCCTTAAATACACGACTGGGGCCTGGGCTTTACACTGAATGATCATGGATATCAAAAGGCCTACCAGTGCTTGTGGCGCAAACCCAATTACTCCAATGTGGGTGAGGTGCTCGAGAAGCACATTTTTCTCAAATATCAGAGCTCAACGGTATATGTTAACTGAAAACGTATTTCTCGCAAGACACACTATCGCGTGGCTGGCCTCCCTCGTTCTCCTCAGCGCAAACGCCACCATGCGAAAATCAGTTATAATTCAGTTATAATTATACAGATACGAATTTATAAATATTTTTATCAATAATAAATAAATACTAGCCAGAATCCATTCCATTCTGCCAGTCGACGTCGTCCATATATAGCAACGTCTTAAAGCCTAATCCCAAGGTTCTCATAGAATACCCATCCTCTGCCCCTCCTCGAACTCCTTCGGGTACAGCTTCTGCGTTACAGCCGGAAACAAGCTGAGGCGCGCAAACCCGCTGCGCACCAGTGGGTCCTCGATGGCCATCAGCCGCTGGATGCGCGCGTTCGGCACCACATGCGACTTTGCGAGTTCGGGGTTGGCGAACTGCGGCAGCGGGAGGACGGGCTTCTCAAGGCGCGTGGAGAGGACGTAGGGGATGGTGTATCTGTCCTGGTCGATCTTGAGCGTGTTGACGCGGTGGAGGGTTGCGACGAGCCGGCCACCGGTGAGTTTCATTAGTTGCATACCTGGAGGAGAACACTTAGCGGACTGGGACTGACAAGATAATAGGGAAGGGGAACATACCGATGTTACAAACGACGCCGCCCGGGACCATGGGTATATCAACCCACTTGCCCTGGTGGTTCTGTGCCTGCAGGCCGGCGCGGGACTGGATCAAGCATGTGACGAACGTCGACGGGTCGCGGTGCTCATGCATGCCCTGCACGAAGCCGTCGCGCTCCTCCTGCCGCAGCTCCGGCGTCACGGGGAAGTAGTGCCATATCGCCGAGTTGAACTCGGTGGTCTTGGTCGGATAGAAGTCTGCCAGCGTGGACTCGGGAATGTCGAGCAGCTGGGCGATGTGCGCGTTGAGCTTGAGGTTGAGCTGGTGGTAGCGCTCGAAGAGGGTCTCCATCTTTCTGCGGAAGGTCGGGAGGTCGCCTTCGGCGGGCCATTGGTTAGGTCCTTTTTGGATGGAACAGATGGTCAGTTGGGTTGGAAGGGCCATGCTGGTGAAGTGCTACTGACCTTCGTGGAGACGCAGCCAGAATGGGACCTCAGCAGAATCACCCTCAGGGACAGGCACGTCCGCTCCGAAACGATATGCTTCGGCGTAAGCCTATCATACACGCCCATCTCATCAGCCCGGGGGGTGGTAAAGGTAGAAATCGAGAAACAGACCTTGTGCCCTCCAACGATATCGTCCGCTCTGAAATAACCTCGCAATGCATACGAGTTCTTTGTTCCCAGAGCTTGCTTCCACTCAAGTGGTTTCGCGAACAGCGTCTCCGAGAGCCCGAAAAGCTCCTTCTGGAACTCGTCCTCGAAGCCCGGCACGTTGACGAAAACACCAAAGCCAACATCCTCCAGCGCAAAGCTAAGTTGCTGGAAGTACGCCTCGGGGTCGGTCTCCGCAAGCGCAAAGTCGATGATCGGGACCTCCTCGAAATTCTGTTTCGGGCGCGGAGGTCTGACTGCGACAGCCTTGGGCCATGCTGAACGTTTCGCGAACAACGTTTCAGCACGGGAAAGCGCCCCTCTGAGTTTCTCGGCGAAGGACACGACGTGCTCCTCGGAAATCATGGTGTAATGCTCGCCGTCCACGTCCACCATCTCGAAGCCGTCCTTGGCGAACTCCTCCCATTGCGACAGACGGTTTTGTTTGAACTCCTCCCGCGTACCCATGGAGGGCAAGGGGATCGCACAGAACACGGACAGGAGTGCGCCAGGGACGAAGCCCTGCGGCTCGAAGGTTCGTCCGGAGTAGCTGATTTTGTACGCAACCCCCACCCATCGCTGGAAGTCGTCAAGCTTGAGTTGGAGCGTCGCCAAGCGCTCCTGATCCACGAGTTCGAATGCGCGCTGGATGATCTGGCTGGACGACGCCGGCTCCGCGTCCGAGTCCGCCAGCTCTGGGTACTCCGCGTGGAGCAGCGCCTTGAGGGATTCAAAGCCGTTCGACGGGACCAAGGCGAGGAACATGCAGAGGTTCACGAGGACCTCGACCCACACCAGCTCCCTCATCCTGAACTGGATGTACGGCGGCAGATTGAACACGCCCACCCACGGCACCTGCTTCCCCTTCCGTTCAAGCTGCTTCCCGACCTCGAAGGCAACAGCTCCGCCGAAACTGTACCCAGCGACATAGTAAGGTCCGTTGGGGTACGACTTCTCGATGGCCGAGGTGTAGCTGTCAACCATCTCCTGGAAGGACGTAAACGGCTTTTGATCGACGTCGAAGCCACGCGCACGGAGAGCGTACACTGGCCGGTCGTCGGCGAGCTCGCGGGCGAGGTTAATGAAGACGAGGACCTCGCCGACACCGGGATGGATGAGGAACAACGGAGGCTTCGAGCCGGAGGGGTTGAAACACACCAGAGGGCTGTATTCGCGATCCAGCTCGTTGGAATTCGAGGCTTCCAAGAGCCGGGAAATATATCCAGAAAGATCGCCGAGTTCGGGCCGTTGGAGTATCTCGATAGTCGGGATGTCGGGGATGGAAAGCTGCTCCTGTAAGCGCTGCTTAAGCTGCATGAGATGCATCGACGAGGCACCGATGTCGAAAAGGCTTTGCGAGCGTCTCAAAGACGATAACTCCAAACCGAAGATAGAGGACACATTCTCGAAGAGCACTTCGTCGACGCTACTTCTTGGACCCTCCAGCGACACATCAGCGACGCCGTCGGGTATGACCAGAGAGGCCTCGATGTCATTGTAGTCTCCCTTGAAGTAGGCAGTGGCAAGCGCCGATCGCGAAATCTTGCCGAGCGCCGTCTTGACGAACGACTTTCGCGACAAGGGGAGAATGATATGCGGTGCCTGAGAACAGAACACAGTGCATGCATTCTTGATGGCTCGGTTGGTGGCTGCGATGCGCTGAAGCTCGGCGGGGCCGAAGGGGTCTTCGACGACAATCTCGTGTTGGTAAAAGACACCGTAGGTCTCAGTGTCGGCATCGGACAAGCGCATCGGGCAGACATATGCATAAGACTTGGTCAGACCTTCAATCTTGAGATCCTCGAGATAGTTTTCGACATCCACGCTGGGATGCTTCACGCCGTTGATATTGACACAATCCTTATCTCTCCCCATGAGATAAAGGTTGCCATCCTCGTCCAGAGCCGCCGTGTCGCCTGTGATATACCAGCCGTCACTGAAGGATTGCTCTGTGGCGCGAGGATTGTTGAAATATTCGCGGAAGATGGTTGGACCTTGGAGCTGGAGTTGACCCTCCTGTGTTCCCTGGACGACGGCACCGGTCACTGGGTCCACGATACGAAGAGTGGTGCCTCCGCAACTTTTTCCAAGAGAGAGGTACTTCGCGCCCTTGAAGTCATTGACATCACGGGGTATCGCGCGCGTATCGTAGATGCACCCAGCCTGCGAATCGGAAGTATGAGTCAAGTTAATTAAATCATCAAAGAGTACTGCGAGAAGACGTACACCTGTTTCCGTCATGCCGAAGCCGCCACGAAGGACATCACGAGGTGCTCCAAATCGTTCCAAGATGTCTGTGAAATCCACCGCAGTTTTCACTGGGACGGCCTCTCCTCCCGAGATAAAGGCCCGGACCGAGGAGAGGTCGAGCGCATTTTCTTCGTATGGAGTAGTCGCCAGGTCTCGACATATTTGCGCCAGGAGGAAGTTTGGGCTGAAGGTGTACGATATCTTCAGCTTGCTGCACCAGTCCAATAGGTTGCGGGGATTGCGTATGATGGCGCTTGGGGAAACATGGTATTGGCTGTGATGAGTGGTCAGTCATGCTGACATCATGTTAAAAGGAAGTCTCGCACCTGGCGTCGGCTTTAAGTGCTTGAAGATGAATCTCAGAGACACAGGCGACGTGGTCAAAAGCGATCCAGTTCAAGAAGCGAGACGACGATGTGGTTCCGTGGTGAACTATCTTCCCCTGAACGCATGAAAGAAGGTTGGAATGACGCAACCCTACAGCCTTCGAGTTTCCGGTGGACCCTGAAGTAAGCATATAGCAAACAACGTCATCTGCTTTGGGCTCTCTGTGAGGGAACACTTCGAAAACTGCGGATGGATTCACGGCGATGGAATCGAGTTGGGATAAAGACAGCGACTTGAAGGTCGGGACGAGGTCGAGAACAGCATGGATGATATCATCGTCTGCTACGAGGGTAGGTTTATTAAACAGGGTCTGAAGGTGTTCAAAAAAGAGCGTCCTGCGGCTGGGGTCAGGGTGTAAGGGGGGTATAGGGCACACCGGTATACCAGCTAGGGATTATGAGTGAAAAGGAAGGTAGCAATCATCATCAAAGGCATCTTACCCAGACAGCATGCCCAGAAGGTGCGGATATGGTTTCTGTGCTCGGAAAATCCGGTTATAACGATGTCGGTCCCGTCTGTTTTAAGGCCAGCAGATATCAAATGTTGCGCGTAGGCTTGGGATTCCGCGAGGAGTTGTGCATATGATAGCGATGAAGAAATACCGCCATCGAGGTCGAGAAAACCAACTTCAGCAGTTGACGCATGACTCCGAGCGAGGAGGAGACCTGGAAGGGTCGAGAATACCTCCGGATGAGCCATGGGACGAATGTGGGCGCGCGATAACTACAGTGATATAGTGAACCGGGCCATGTAGTGCGCTTTAAGAGGCGGGGATGGCCTAGGGTGCGAGTGTTGGTGAATGATATCAAAATAGGTCCAGTGTAGATTAGATGCGGTTGATGCGAGGATCGTCAGGAGCAAGTACCGAGAATAATTATGGTCAAACCATGATGATCTGATCAGTGGTGAGTCTATTGAGGAGGTATACATAGCAAGTCATGCGGACATTCGAAGCAGATCTCCAGAAAACCGGATGCATCATCTCCGAGTCAGGTGGAGCACCAAGACAGACAGGCGGTCAAGACCTTAGAGGCCGGGTGGTCCGCGTGAAGTACAAGGACTACGCGTTGGCGAACAGCAACAACAGCCCATGGCCCGCAAGCTTTTCGAGAGATTGGTGGCCGCACGTTTATTTCCAATTTCAACTCCATGGGCCATACCTGTTGTGGCCATGATGCTTCCGACAACGTGGTGCTGCAAGTCATTGGAGAGCGCTCTTATGTCGATAAGCAACGTCGTTATTGACAGTGATAAGTTGGCGGGTGCTGGGTTTGGCCATCTGATTGATCAATGATGGTTGCCTGGAACCAGTGCCATGTGTGCCACAACAGTCAACGGCTACGGCATACCCATTCAAATCGGCACACGAAATACGCCCTCGTGCGCCGCATCATCACCTCAGAGTTCAGTGAACCGATCATATCATCTCCCATTTCAACTTCTATACATACTCTATATTTGCTCGCGACGTGGAGGTCAGGGCTGATGCATGATGATCGTCTCCAGTTCCAGGTGTACCGATGGGGCCAATCGAGCTTCTTGCTTGCTTCTTGCCTTCACGTAAGACTGGCTTAAGCTGACTGATGACTGGAGGTAGCCTTCTTTTTGATGTGATTTCCAGGGCTTATAAGATCAGTTGACCGACCACTCACAAGCGTTTGATTCACACAACAGCTCTGAACATGGCTACCCCGCAGGATACTTATGAGCTCTTGAAGTACAATATGGTTCACGGTGCGTTGCCCTGCCTTTTCCGACGAGGACTACTAATTTACAGCCATATTAGCCCATAATACTTTCAAACTCGGTTACGACACGATTTTGTCCCACCTTGAATCGCCGCCCAAGGACGACCTCAAAAACTTTCTTGGTTACTGTGAAGCTTGGGCAGTGTCTATTGAAGCCCATCATGAGAGTGAAGTAAGTGCGACTCCTTCGCCGGGGCGACAGTCGTCTAACGCTTCTGCTGCCCAGGAAACAATAGTTTTTCCGTTTTTGAACGAAAAAATGGATTTCTCTGGAGAGGCGAAACAACATGAAGCCATCCACGAAAGTCTTGATAGAGTTTTGGCTTTGATCCGGGGTGCTTACAGAGATCCAACCACGTTCGACGCCGCGAAGTTGAGAGGTTTGATGGTTGAATTCAAGGAACCTTTGGTATATCATCTTCAGCTGCGAAGACTGCCATATGCTAATCATCAACATCATAGTTCACCCATCTAGATGATGAAGTCCAACATATCTCGGCGTCTAACCTGAGAGATGCCCAGCTTGCTGAACGCGACGTGCGCACAATGATTGGTAAACTGGAATCCCATGCCAAGTCACATGGTGATCCTTTCTTGTTGGTGCCTTTCATGCGAAGGTCAGTTTTCCGATTTGCATCCACATCGAAGCCCGGCCTGACCGCCAACCTTGGATCGCAGCCACACACCAGCAACGATCAAAGATACATGGCCACCCATGCCATGGGTATTGCGAAAGTTAGTAATTCCGTACGTCCTTGCGAAGAAGCACTCTGGGTACGTATTGGCCTACATCCATAGTTTTGGAGGAAAAACTAACTCTCTACCTACTTTCAGGTATTGGAAATACGCACCCTATTCGATGTCTTGAGCTCCGGACCCAGTCTATAGATACTTAGCTATTGTTGCTTTGTTGCTTTATCCCCAGTTTTCAATCTCTGATATCAGCCTCTCTCTTCCTGCACATGGTACCCCGCAAAACATCTCACCTCAATTCATTCTTTTGCTCCATGGCTCTTGGAAGCTCGTCGAGCTCTCGCAATATCATGTCGGACCGACTTGTGAGCATTCAAACATGTTGCCATCCCTCCGGGTCCGAAACTACCCTCACAGTACCCTCACAGTGATCGACATGATCTGTAAAGGTCAACGCAACTGAGATCATCTCATGATCGGCCGTAGATCTTACTTCAAATCTGGGGATAAACACCGAATTGACCGGGTAAGTGATTTTACCTCGGTTAATTTGCTGTATGATGATACGTCCCCTTCGGATGATGTACTTGATTCGAGCTTTGATTCGAGTTTGATACAAGGATCGCCCTCATAAACTGCAGCATCTACTTCGAGGGCAACAAAGACGCCCATGGCCAATCCAGTCACCATCGCAGACCAAATCCTTCAGCTCACCAAGGCAAACTTCGATACCTCGAATCCTCAGGATGATCTCCTCGCACTCTACAAAGCCAAAATTCAATTGCAAGGGCTTTGCGATAACCTCTTACAGAACGTTTTAGGCAGCCTTGAGTACACCATCTTGCTCGCAGGTGAGTAGTATTCCGATCTTCTAATATGAGGCCGATGAATAAAATCTCCCTCCTTGAAGAATCTTGCCAGGAAAGTTCGGCGCTGGGCTTCGTCAACACTCTGGGCGTTTCAGATATCATTGGAGACGGAAGTGCGACCGTCGAGGAGCTGGGGAAGGCTTCTGGAGCTGATCCCAGATTTTTGAGTACGTATGGTTGGGGCGCGATTCGTATCGTATCCTGTTTTAACCTCAGGCGGTGCCTCCTTGACAGGTATCGCGATGAGTTGCCTTACAAAACATAACTATTATGAGGAGGTCGGAGGATTTGGCACTCAAGTATACAAAAACAATGAGCTCTCAAGTATACTGAGAGAAGGTCATCCACAAAGCGTGAAAGACGCTGTTGGATTCATGTATGATTTCGTTTATTTTATTTTATTCGCTGGCGACTCTTATGATTTGATACTAGCTGCGATGAAGGATTCAAAGCAACTTCTTATCTCCTGGAAGCCGCCAAGCCCACATCAACGGAAGAAAAGAGACTCCCGGCTGTTAATCTTGCATTTGGCTTTAACAAAAGCGTCTTCGAGTGGATGTCCGACCAGGAGTGGCGCGGACGCCGAATGGGGAAGGCGATGCAACAACTCCATCGCATGGCGAATGGGAACGTCATTACGGGTCAGTGAAGACCCTAACAGCCTCGGTCGAACCTCACGTGTTTGTTACTAGATTACGCGTGGAACCAATTGATATCACCAGTTGTCGACATCGGCGGAGGTATAGGGTCACTAGAGCTTTCCTTGCTCAAAGAAGAGCAGAATGCGGCTCTCAGATTCACAATCTTCGACATACCGAAGACGATTGAGAACGCCAGAAAGGTACGCTATTACCCTTACTGCCAGGGATTACCCCCACCGTAAAACTTTCAGACTTGGAGGGGAGAACCAGAGACCGCGTCCTCTAGGGTATCGTTCGTTCCAGGAAACTTTTTGGCTCCAAGTTTCGACGAAACGGGCATCCCGCGTGGCCAGCCGACGTACCTCATTCGGCACGTTCTTCATGACTGGACCGACGACCAGGTGGTCTCCATTCTGAAAAACGTTCGCGCAGCCATAATCGCGTCACCTGGTCCAGATCCTAGTGCCAAATTGGTTGTCTGCGAAATGCTGCTTCGGGACACAAGTTCCCGTTTTGTGCGGACCACTAGCCTGCAGCTCCTCGCTTTGAATAACGGAGTCACTAGAACGGAGGGAGAAATGGTGAAGCTCGTCGAAAGGAGTGGGTTCATAGTAGACAAAGTACACCACATGAGAGCGGTAGATTCTATCATTGAGGCCAGCATTCAGAAGTAATGCGCGCTATCACTCGAGCTCATGATGATGTAGAGGAGTTCTACCTAATTTCAGATAGAAAGTATCAAAAGAGATGCGTCGGTAATTGATCGTATTTCGTCGTTGATCAGCACGCGCCGTGAGAGGCACAAAAGGAAGGGCCGCGGCACCGCGGCACCGCGGCAGCTGAATGAGACTGCTTCCGCCGGAAGGCTTCCGCTCACACCTAGGGATGATATGATATGATCATTCCCAACTGATGCGACACAAAGGGACGAATATATGTAATCTTGAAATAGCCTGAAACGAGGGTTACTCCTGGAGAGACCTGAAAATCCTGGGGAGACCTGAAATATATGTATACTTAGCCTAAAACGAGGAAATTGATAGCCCGAAACCTGAAATCAACTTGCGACAAACGTTCATCGAGAGTTAGTCTTTTCCAACACGTGCCTTTCGATATTCGAATTCGCTCTGTCGTTGATGACAAGTAAGTACATCCTCGTGAACGGCAGGACTGATCTGTGTCATGATTAGCTTTTACTAAGTAGATATCAGCGCACCGTATGGAGACTAGTCGGTGTCCAGTGCCCAGTCAACCATAGCGTCGGACATATGACGCCTTCTGGGGGCTTTTTAGCACCTTCACCCGGGTCTGGCGATATGTAGAAGCAACGGTGGCACATGGACGAACCAAGCATCGCGTTGGTGATTATTGGCATCAAGGTCTTCATAGTGATGATCTCGTCTGGTAAACGTTTAACAAAGTTAAACCTCACTGCGATATCAACAGATCGCCTTTCAGGCCGCGTACACTGTGTTTGTACACCGAAAATACCATAGGTAGAGAATTCAGATCCCTAGTGGCGTTGTGGGATCACACAAGCTGATCCAGGAAGTTGGAAATTGACAGAGATAGCTCTCTTGACGCAGCGATTGTCAAAAAATGAGATGAAACCTCAGCTGCATGCTGTCTATCATAACCAGATATCAGTTGCTCGATGATTGAGCAGTTACTCCCATCAATGATCATTCATGCTTTACTGTTGTCGACCTGGAGGGAGAAAGGCTTGAAGCTCTGGCTTTACAAGGAAGTCCGAGTTTGATCCGGATCGGCCGTCGATATTTGGTCGCTCACTGTGGGCGTCCGTGCCATTCACCGTACGCTCTGGACCTGGACGCCACAAACGTCCCCAATGCTGCAGAGTGCTACAGCTACAAATGCTTCTCGACTAGTCTCCTGAGAAAGCCTATATATCAAGCCATCCCATCCTCCTCATTATCACACGCATCATCTCCACTGATGCCTGTGATCACTGACAGACGCAGGTGCTTCCGCGTGCAGATGTCATTCGTCTTGAGGACACATGATACAACCTTACATCAATCTTCGTTTCATCAGGCGGTGCATGTTCAGATGTCGGTACAATGTGCCATCAATCTTCGCGACCGCATGATCTTGTAGATTGGAGAGGCCCCGGATCCTTCTTAACGGACGCTACGATGGTTCAGCGTAGGGTGCCTCCTTCCGGTTTCTCTTTTCCCTTTATCGCATCTTCCAGGTTTTGTTCCCCCGTCTACGGACATCGATACGACAATGGCTTCTGTGACACCGCGGCCTCCTCCGAATATGGCAGAGATCCCTTTACCACCGGGTTTTACACTGGAGCAATTCTTGAAGCTTCAGGGCCAGCTAGGTCAGTTCATCCCGCACTTACCAATCTGATCTCCTACTAACATATAATTTCAGTCACAATCGCGATCACTGTCGCGGTCGCCTTTAGTATCGTTATCTGGGACTAGTACGCAACAATCCCTGCTTACTTCTAGCTCGAAGTTGATGATCTTATTTATGTCACAGTTTCGCTCAACTCCCAAACGAAATAGCCCTGTATTCGGCGAAGGATAAGAAGATTTGGCGTACGCCTCCGACATGGTTGTAAGCGAAATACTATCTGTTGTTTCCACTTCTTAAACTTACCTACCCTACGCTTACAGTTTCGTCATTCTTCGTTATTCGGGAATACTTGCGACCCTGCCGTCCCTATTCTTCACATCAATTCAGAGCCAACATTGCCAAGTTGCCGTTGCGACGAGCCAAGTTGGCGCTGTTCTTGTTGTGGCCTCATCCGGCGGCATCTTCTGTTATCGTGTCTTTGCCATCTGGAATGGTTCAAATATCGTCAAAGTGGCTGTTTCGTTTATGTTTCTTGTGATGCTCGGATGTTGGGTATGCAAATTTCAGACTCTACACTCGCTAATTATTTGGCTGAGTTAAAGCTTAGATTGCTGTGGCCACTCAATACGAAGCTATCACCGGGCCGCCGACCCCATTTGGATCCAACTGCCAGATGCTGCCAATTGTTTCGTGGGCACCGATCAGCTATGCATCATCAGTGGCATTCGACACCGTGGTTCTGGTCTTAACCTTGGCCAAACTCCATGGAAACCTCACGACCACCAAGTCGAGAGTCGGGAAACAAATTTACCGAGACAACCTGGCTTATTTCCTACTTACGGCAGTGACGAACATCACTGTCCTCACCATCCAAGGTCTTGGACCACAGCATGACATGATCAAGCCCACCGCAGTCCCCTTCTCGACGTTGATTACAGTGACGATGGGCTCGAGAGTTTTCCTCAATCTCAAACTCTTCGATCAGAGGCAACAGGTCGCCAGCACCCCGTTGTCGGGCAGCAGTCAAAATTCCAGTTCACCTCATCGAGGGTTGATTTATCCCCATATCGTCGACGTGAAACGGCCATACGACGATCATGGATTTGAAGTGTAGTTCTCGTTGCACCACATTTTTGTTTATCATTATTTTTTACGATACTTAACTAACTTATGAATGATGACTATGCCTATATATGGCTTCCTACGCCCCTTCGCAATCGCCCCATCCCCCATCTCCGTGGAGAAGCTTGATAACTCCCAGAAGTCGAATGGATCGCACCGTTCTACCTTCAGTTTCCCTAATCTCTGAGGGCCTGTTCGGCGGCAAAACCGATGTGAGAATCTAAATCGGTTTTGCCTTATTAGGTAGATCAGTGCAATCAAAA
>JABCKJ010000164.1:0-44663 GCA_018850815.1 Asterophora lycoperdoides
CGTACACAACGCTATTGGGCTTTGAGAGGCGGAATAACCGCACACCCGATGCCACGAGTACCACAAAAAACAGCAACCCCGGTGGGTGGTATTTCCCTCGTGCTGGCACAAAACCCTGCGACGACGGGCCGCCGCCCTCCGTGCATCTGCATCGAGATTTCGTCCTTAGGGTGTGGAAATCGCTTAGGCGCTGGTGCTAGGTGAGGCGCTCCTGGTGGCAGAGACGCCGGTCTTCTTGCTCTGACATGACCAGACATGTGGTGCTCTGCGCGTTCACGCCACGAATGCCGCGTCCAGTTATCATAGGGATGAACAAGAGCTAGGTGGAAACAAAAGAGAAATGGATGAATAAAAGGAGAATCTGAGAAGCAAAATTGCGGATGGCCGCGGTGTCACCCGCTACTTGCCGGTTATCATTATCGACTATCATCTTTCTGAACATAAGGGGCTCTCACAGACCACAGTTCGCTCGAGAGGTAATACGGATTGCAATTGTATACGCGAATACTACCATGAGATTCTACATACTAGTTACAAAGTCGATGAAAGCCGCCCCTGGACCGGACTCGATCGCGCAGCCTGAGAGATGCCGCCCATAACCCAGGAGCTTGAGAAAGTGTTGAAGGCCGTCCTGCTATAGGTTGCGAGCGTCGTGTACAATGGCAGGAAAACCTCCGCACACCGATTTATCTGTCAAATCGGTCCACTGCCAAGAGAGGGTTGCAGTGGAGATTCTCCAAAGTAACTGGCCAGCCGAGGAGGCACGGTTAAACAATGCATGGGCTTGATTGGGTCCGTTCGGAAGCGTTGGAGATGTATGGGCGACGACGAGGTGAGAAAACGTGATCTCGAAAGTGAACTTCAAATAATATTTCAGTTGAATCAGTAGGTGCGCATTGTCCACCCACATCTATCGCTAAATTGTGGCCAACCTTACAGTGCCTTCAAATGTGGCATAATCTCGATCAGCTGCAGTGGCAGGCTCTTGCGCTTCAGCAAACATGCCCCACTAGCAGCGTGTCCAGCGCGGGGCTGTACTCGTAGCAGATGATAGTTTGTGATCAAGTGCAGCTAACTTAATAGAATAAACGCACCACAATATTGAATAAACTGATAGAGAGCGCTGGATTTGATCACGCAGTGGAATAATGATGTACATAGAAATACTCAGTGCCAGGCACCTTCTGAGGTGAGGTCTCTCAAGTCTATCGAACAAGACGAGCCTTCATGCGTGCTGTGAGCGTCCCATCAGGAGCTATGAACGATGACCTGCTGTTGGACACACTGTTGCGTGAGTTATTGCTTGCCAAAGGAAAAAGGACGACTAACGCATGTTGGAGTTCGATTCCGTGGGAAACGAGGTTAAAGGGGATAGCTTTCCCGCCGTGGAGCGGAGCCGTGAGTCGAATATGGGACGGAAATTGCCAACCAATGTTTCGTTGTGATGAGGAGTCGACGGACAAGTCCCGAGGGAAGGCGCCTTCTACGTGAGGACCATCGATAACGTGCGGCGCAATAACGAGCGTCCCGTCTATACACGCCGGGGGGCTATGTTCGAGGAGGGAAAGGATTAATCGCCAATACCCCGATTCTGCAACCTCAAACTTTAAGCGCCACATTCGAGCTGAATGAAGTGAATTCAGTTTGGCATACACTGAATGCGTTAAATTCGGGGCATGATACCTAGTGCAATGAAGTCCAGTGTAACGTGCTGCACGGCAGACATCCGCTTCTGGAACCGAGCAATCACGAACTTGACTGAGAAATCCCTGTTGTCTGTTGAAGAGTGTTCGACCGTAATGTCGTCTGGGGGCATAGCTCCACCAAAAAGTATCCTGTTGGGGTCGGAAAGGGGAGCGAACAAAGGGGACATTTTTATCTGTTGGAAAAGGCGCTGGTCCGAAGCCACGAGGCACCCGTGGCGTATATCGGCGATTGTCTGCTCTGTGAGAGGGCTGGCGTACGAAAGGAGGGCGGCGAGAAAGCCTGGAAGACCCGTTCCGTGGGCGGCAGTAGCTGGAGTGTGGTTAACGATTGCCCAGTAGATGGGTGTATGCCCTGCCATTGATTTCTCCTGTAGAAGTTGAGATAAAGAGAGTCCGTTCTCGGAGCAAGCCTTGAAGCAACTTTCAAGGATGCTTGAAGATGTCGAGTCCGAATTGACTTTGATGAGATCGCCGATGAGGCCAAGGACCGTCGCTCGAACCTCAAGCACTTTGATTTTGTGGGAAGGAAGCCACAGTGCGAGCCGGCGAGTGAGAAGAAACCTGTCGTTGACTTTCGTGAAGGATTTGCCGATGGAGGCTTCGGATGGCTTGGAATTAGGAGGGATAGTATTGTTCAACGTCGACTCCGGTGCCGTCAAGAGAGGCTCAATCTCAGAAGCGCCCGGAATATATGCATGGCTATGCGCTTCGTAAGACGGTGGCGCAATTGTGGCATCGTGCGGCAGAGGTTGGTTGCCCATTGTGCGTCGACTGAGGGAAGCTAGCGGCGCCGTGTGGCAGTGTGGCGCTGTTTTGGTCTATTGTCGGCTTGCCAGTGCCAAACTTCCGAGCCCGAAGCCGGCGGCGTAGTCTCTCCTAGACAGCACCATCAGTCGTAACCTCCTTGTGTAGCGGCGGCGTAGGTTGAATGAACCAGAGTATCTACGTCTGCCTTTGCAAGGAGACTAGAAAAATATGTGTGCTTACCCTTCTCACACTGCATCCTCGTCTACGCGGTTACTTTTCCTCGTCATGTCCTCCTACAGGTAGTGCCACGTTTGCCCAATCGGCAGCTAAATCTGGACGTTTGAGACATTCAATGTAACTCCAACCAAACTCAGATCACTCCCGTCATGAGCGTTATGGGTTTCTTGAACGTCCTCGTAAAATCATCCGAATCATCTGACGGAACTTCCTCGGCATGGCAGGTTGTTCAGCTCATTATAGGTCTGCGTCCGTTGCATGCGGTCCTATGTAATTTTGAATGTACGGACACGCACAGGGGATACTAACATTCAGCATGGTCATCATCCGCACCGCGCGGCGCCAGAGAGGCTCTCAGCTTTTGTGATCGCTTTGTAGGTCCCTACAGCCCAACCGCCAGTGATCCATACCGAGGTAGTACATATCACAACGTCGTCCAGAAATTCCCCTGACTTTTCACAATCGTGGAGAACGATGTCTGTCATTCCACTCACCGTTCCCCTCGAGTTCAAGATTTCGAGCAAATTGCTGTTCGTAACACGCCACCACCGTGATATATCCCCATAAGTAGATGAAGGCGGCGGAGGCCTTGTTTTCGTGAGCCACAGTAGAAAGCGGGAGCAGTGGGTGGACTTCATTATCGTAGTACTTAGTCGACAAGGTTGGGTCTGCGATTTCCAAATTCATGTATGACTGCCAGTGTGCGCTGCGCCCCAGCTCTAATTTGTCGCAGAGGACTCTAGCAGTATCTTCGGAATGTACACCGGTATCCAGGGTGTTCGCGGCGGGTACCAAGAACGAAACGTCGTCACGTATGGCGAGGGCTCCAGGCACAGGCGTTGACACGCGCGGCAGTGGATGGCTGCGTCTCCACCACTTAATTAAGGCGGTGGTGCTGGCCGAAAGCGCGTAGGTGAGAGTAACTTACACCGGGTGGCGGGAGACTTGCGACCAATGGGTTGGCTGTGGAGCTTCAGTCATGATAGGTGTTAACAGCTAGACCTAGAAAGACGAGGACGTGATAGCCGAGGAAAATAAGCAGAGCAGCACAGCGACAATGAATTAAGAACGAGTAGAGCGGAAGGGTGCTCAAGATGCAAAATGCTAGCCTACCTTTACTTATGCGAGCTGAGAGTAACAGCTCGCATCGCAAAGGGTCGTTTCAAACTTCTATATCTTGAACCGTACTACAATCATCATGGCGACTATCGACGACAAGTAGCTGCGAACCACGTCGGCGGAGACTGACGAGGAAATCAAGAAGAATGTCGGGGGAAACGTCGATAATAGCGAGGATGGTGTCCCAACGAGGGAGAAGGATCAGGAGAAGGATTCATCAGCCTGAAATGACAGTAACGGAACCCGTCAAATCCGGCGACTCTGGCAAGGCCACTTCAGCATCGGCCAGCACGTCTCCTACGCCAGCAGCTACGCCATGGCAGGCTGTCTATGCACCACAGTATAGCACGTACTACTTCTACAACACGGAAACCCAGGAAACAACATGGGAGAATCCCCTCTCAAGCGCTGGTGACTCAACATCATCTTCATCGCAACCACCGGAAACGATCGACTCCAACACCCAATCTGCAGCGACTAGCACATGTATTAGCCCTTCCGCTGCGCTGGAGGCCGCTGCTCTTGCTGCGGGCATCGACCCCTCTTTAGCTCACCTCGACCCGACTCTGCTTGCATCCATTCCCTCTTCGTCCGGAGCTTCCACCTCTGGTCTCCCACCGGCTTTCACGGCGAGATTTAACGCTCGGATAGGCCAGTTCGCTCGCCCGGACGCCCGCGACCCGACACATCTGTCGGAGCACGCGCGCGCTGCCCGCATGAGCGAGTTCTATTTCGACGTCAACGCGTGGGAGCAGCAGCTTGCGGCGCAGGGCGGAAGTATTATGGGAGGAGAGGAGGAGGCGGTCAAGAAGAGGAAACGGCCAAGTAAGAAAGACCTGGTATGTCCTTGCCGCTTCCTCTCCAGTTGGTTCCCGGTACTGACGTCCGAGTTTTTAGGAACGCTTCCGGGAGCAAAAGAAGCAAAAAAAAATCGTGAAGACGGCATGGCTGCGGACGTAGGAGTATGGCTTTTGATACTCATAACTTTCCCAATCAATGTCTGTCGAAACAGTCTCAAGAACATTATGACCATCTCCCCGGGGTTAGTCGCGGCTTCTTTACGATTTCAACTGCGTGTAAGGCATATGAAACCGTACACACAACCCCACCGCGACAAACCAGGCCCCACTCCAAACGAAGCTCGCGGTCACCACCACCAACTACCACCACTTTTCGACTAGGCAATACAAACATGCGCGGGAACGCACGTTCGGGATTTAGATATCTGGGTCAATATGTTTTTCCTTTCTTACCCTCAAGTTTTTCCTTTTCTCTCTTTCACTTATGTCCTATGATATGCTTATCTACCTTTGAAACAACCCACAACATCTCGACCACGATCGTCACATGAAAACGTCGACAAAACCTTTACGCGGAAAACTGTAGAATTACAGACTACCATACCTTGCTATCGCATACGTACTTCACGTATGTTTGGCTTAGCCTTGCCTCTTAGATCCACGTAGCTTAACGCTTACCAGGCAATAAACTGACGATGAACATCAGCATCCCTCGAGATGTATGCAGAGGCCATACCAGACATGTATGAGATATGTATGTGCCATACATCGCTCCTTTACAGCACAACCACAAATGTAATCACAATCACTCGCGATCGAATCGCTTCCAAGCATGTTTTTCGTACTCGACGATCTTTGTCCGGTGCTTCTTGGGCCTGAAGGAAGTACGTTTCTCAGATTGACAAAGTCATGCAATAAAAAGAACATACAGAACAGGAACACGAGGTTCGAGCAGGGCACGCTGTTGTAAGCTTAGGAACCGGTCACGAAACAGGTTACCCTCGGGCTAGCAGAAAATGAATGGCACAATGGGCAGTTAAATAAAGAAGTCGCATTGAACAAACGCACCTTGAGCGCCCGAAGAGACTCGCTGAGGTCTTCGCCGAGTTGCACGACGACAGGCCCCTCTGGGACCTTGTGCTTCCCGAGCCTCTGACCCGCCAGCCCATTCTGCTTGACCTTGTCCACCTCAGCCGTCCGTTTTTCCTTCAGGGACTTTTCGCGCTCTGATGCCAACTTGGCGTTCGAACGTCGAATGGCCTTTGCAGAAGGTATCACGGCCAACATCCGTTTTCGCGCCGCCCGTTCGGCCAGTTCGCGTTTCTGTAGAGTGGGGGGGTAAACTTGGTTTGTTTTTCGCAACCTGAAGAGAATCAAGCATACTTCAGCAAGCAACCGAGCAGCCTTCTTCCGCTGGGCCTGAGTTTTTCGCAGCGAAAGCCTCTTTGCAGGAAGCTCACTCTCATCCTCCGCGCTCTCCTCGTCGTGCTCATTCTCCACAATGTCTTCATGCAGTTTCATACCCGACGCCACCGCCGGGTTATGCTCCTCCACATCGCGCTTCGCAGCCTCAATCTTCTCCTTCACTTCCCTAAGCTTCTCCGCCTCCCGAATCCGCCTCTCCTCAATTTCATGTGCCTGCAGGAGCAGCTCCTGATACGACTCGACGGGTGGATTGTATGATGTGCCCTGGTGCGGCGCGACGATTGCCGGGACTTCTATTGTATCCCTAGCTCGCGGCAGTGCCGGAACCTGGCCAAATCAGAATTTGTACCGACAATTGTGAGTGAGTAGGGAGATCACACCGAGCCAGAAGCAAACACATGCCTTCACAGACTTTCTCTGCACCGTCTCGAGCCCTTCCTTGATCTCCTCCTGCGGCGGTGGGGGTTTCCACGCGTCGTATGTTCCGCTGTTCTTCACCGCCTCGCTCAGCTCGACGATAGCGCTTCCTGCACCGAACTCCGTCGGGTCGATCAAACTGTTGAAGGGCCCTTTTCGTGGACGCTTCCCAATTCTGAGCAGCCGTGCCTTCTCCTCGTGGCTCACGAGTGGTTTGCGCTTTTTGGAGGGGGTGGTTAAGGGCCGCGAGAAGACCGCGGGGACAGCGGAGCGCTCGGCGAGAATTTTCGTAGACGTCAGCTGGGAGGTGGAGAATCTGGGAAGAGATTTGCGGACTAGTAATTTTAGATACATATGTATGGAGAAAGGAATAGTGGAAAGCGCACCTTGGGCATCACCTGTTACATCAATCTGGAACAGATCTTGGTCTTCGGTCACCTGCAACGTTTTACTAGATGGATAAGAAATTGTACGGTTAGGAGGGGGTGCACTAGCGATCGAAAACACGCACCCGGTAACTCTCTCCTCTGCCCTCATTTCCTCCATACCTTCTTCAACATCCTGGATGTCGACATTTTTCCGCCAGGCCCGCTTGCCTTTCCTACTTGACTGGTTGAGCTGAGATGGCGCCCCAGTCGCAGCCTTTGTAGCCTTTTTCGTGATAGTGGGTTTAGCGGCCTTTCCCGTAGTTGCTTTTGCCATTGTGGAGTAGAAACAAGAACGCCCCACAAAAAAAACTGAAGCTTCAAGACTTACGCTCACCAAATACTGGTGAGCAAGGGCGCGCACGCCTCGAAGGTCGTGGGTTCAATTCCCACAGTGCCCATTTTGTTGCAACTGAGCCTTCTGTGTCCCAACCCGTTCAACGACATTTGCGTAGTTTTGCCGGTTGTGTCTGGCCGGGTGGCAAAATGGGTGAAACGCCTTAGTCTCCTTACAAACCTTATAAAAGATGACAGTCGATTAGAAACGCCTCGTTAGAGGCCCTCGGCTTGCCTTCCAAGAATGCGTCCACTGACCAGAGATGCATATGGTCAAGAGGATCTATACTGACTGATGTACGAAACAGCTAGCACATGGCCAGTTCAAGGCAGGCTTCTGTGTCGCGGATACGTGTCGGCAGCCCGTCCATCGACACTTCATGTCTCGCGCCGACCAGCGCCCATTCCTTTTCATACATGGACCCTTTGTCGTCGCGCCTGCTCCCGCTCCGCACGAGCGCTAACCGCCCTTCGTTTGTTTCTCATTCATGGACAACTGATTGGCGCGGCTCCCTTGACTGCTTGGAGCCGCGCACCCGAATACACTACTTGCCAGTGTTTGTTACCTTTTACCTATCATTTCCCTGCGTGTCCGCTCCCCTACCCATTCCCGACATTCCCGGCTGCTTACGTATCTTTCATTCATAACCCACTATATGTAGCAGTCCTTTTCGTAGCAGTACGGTAGCGATACTTGAATAACAGGTGTTACCCCCGTCATTTCCCAGTGTCCTCTGCTCTCCTTCTCACTCAGTGTGCCGCAACAAGACGTCACTGTCACAGTTGCGCTACATTCTGAAACCAGCACGTTGGCATCGCAAGAACTCGTAAATCGGACAGGCCAGCTCTGGCCAGCTTTTACCATTTGAGTCCACGATGTCAAGAAAACTCCATCCGGTTCTCCTTTCAATGCTCGAAGTGCTTTGCGATTATGATTATCTCTCACAAACCAGTCATAAACCACCGCTCTAAAGACCTTGTCGTGAATTCACCTGTCACTCCTCGTGCATGCTGCCACTCCATACTTGGATTCAAAACCTGTGTCTATACAATTTGCTTATGTCCGAGCCACTCTGCTGCCCCAATGTCCACCATCCATCCCACAGCACAAGTACCCCTGCTGCCGCCGCCGCTCCCATCCGCGTTAAACCCGCTCCTGCACTGATGAAGAAGTGGCCCTGCCAGTGATCCTCCGCCGCCAGGCTGAAGGCGTTCGGGACCACTTGTAGCCCGCGACACATTCTACCATTCGCTGACCTCGTGATGAAGGCTTCCGACTTCTCTTGTCACTCTTCGTGTATGCTGCCACTCCAAACTCGTAACAACTGTGTCTATAAAATGTGCTCATGTCGCCACTCTCCTATTCCAGTGGCCCCCCTTCATCTCACAGAATGAGTACCCCAGATGCCGCCGCCCCAGTCCGCGCTAAACCAGCCCCCGTCACTGATGAAGAAGTGGCCCCAATCCTCCGCCGCTGGGCTGAAGTAGTTCGGGACTACAAAGCTACTGCCATCTCTCGTTCTGACGGTGAGCCCTATGTCGTCTACTCATCCCAGGGATACTCAAATAACGCCCCGCCTGCCTCAGGAGCTGCACTCTCGTTGGAGCCGCAAGGCTCGCTTGAGCACGCAGATAAAGCATTGATTCCAATTGATGGTGAGTTCTGGGGCCCCGACCTAGGGGTGCCCGATACATGTAGATGGCAACGTTACTAACACTCGCATGCCCCTCTTAGGTAGAGGGCCGCTACCACGGGCCACGGAAGCCGACGTATTTGTCTATGAGCTGATTGGGGTGACACTCACCACTGCCCTTGGATTCATCCCTGCCATTGGACCTATCGTTGGCGCCATCTTTGGTTTCATCTGGGGAATCTTTACCCCGTCCGTCACCCAACCCGATCCGCTTGTCGTCAATCACGATAAAATCGTTGCGCTCATCCGCCACGAGATCAACCTCAACCATGTCCAGCAGCAGCTGGATCAAGGGAGGATCTATCTCGTCGGTATTCAAATGCAAGGCGATGAATTCAACAGGGCATATGCGACCTGGAAGGCCCTTCCAGGAGACCCCGGGCGCCGAAGCGTCTTGCAAAACGAGTTCATCAGCTTGAAGAATGCATTGATCAGGATTACCCCATACTACTGGGAATCCCCGGACCTCCCATTGCTACAGCTTGGCTGCACGACAACGTCGCTGTTCATCCCGTTGCTGCGTGATGCTATCCGGGAGGGCACCTCCTGGGGCTTCCCCGCCGCCAACGTAGCAGATTTCCAAGCGACTCTCACCTCCCATATCAACTACATCGTAGTCCGATGCCGCCAGACCGAGCTGTCGGGCAACAGGACCTTTGCTGCTGCCGGTGATTTCCTCTACATGGATCCTTCCGTGCCGTTCCTTGGCCCGGAACATCGCAGAATCAACTTCCTCCGTGATGTGAACGCTAGCAGACAGACGCTCGCGGCAGACCGCATACATGTCGTCGCCGGTCCAGCGATGGGAAATACCCTCATAGAAGGTGTACAGAGCGGTCCACCCAGGCATTTTAGTGGTATCAGTTCCAGAGGGTCTGTCACTTATTCGCGACTCCCCGGCACCGTACGAGGGTCACTCAAGTTTGATCGCCATATGACATTTGACGTCAGGTGGACCTACCGAGCGCTTGCCAGTGCCGAATTCAATGGGGTCCGTTTTAACCCTCCCGCATGGAACGATTATTCTTTTTCCTCTCCCATGACCGTTAGCACCGTTAACAACACTATTACTTTCGAAGTGAGCCACCCCGGAGGTAATTACTACTTGCCTCCGTTTTTCGGAGATCTCATCTTTACACCCCGCACTTGACATCTCTCCATATGTTTCTTCAGCTTCCTTTACTCGTATGTCGATACGGCTTCGGTATTAGGCACTGGGCAGTACCTACGCCCCTCATGCATCATGTACATCTTACCGATCAGATCTCTGTCGTCGCAGGTCAAAAGGGGCAAGTCGACTCTCTGTCCCGAATGTCATGGAATGGAATGTCAAGTATTTGTTTGTGTCATGCGCCACACCGTTTTGGTCCTCCGTGAGAACGTCAATGCCTGTCAATGCCCTGGAAAGAGTCTACGTTCATCACGCCACCACACCGTTACTAATACTAGATACATGTAGCGCAATGTTCTGGCTGTACCTGCAAACAGCCAAAGCCTCAAGGTTCCGTGCCGGACGTGGGCTAGTTATGCGATTAGATAATAAAAGAAAGGTAGGAGTGCCATGTACGTACAACCTCTCTACATAAAACGCCACAATGGTATGTAGAAAGGCAAAGTCCGCGTATTCTCGACATGTAATACTTATGCCAACCACGTCGAGCGCCAAGTCGACCGTTGTCACCTCCGCGCGTCAGGGAACAGTTCCTCTCCAGCGATTTTTGCCTCCAGCTCTGCCCCACCGAGTGGCCCGGCAGCGACTGGTCTCTTAACCTCCAGGGTCTGCGTCTGCGCGTCCGTACCCGACGTATCCGCCTCAGTAGTAGTATCCACAGCAGCCGTTGTTCCCTCCACGGCATCATCCTTCTTCTCTGCCCCGTTCTCCAACAACTCTTTTACAGACGCCACTTTCTTCTCATCCGGCTTGGGCTCGGCGCTGGTCCCACCAACGACAGCGCCAACCACACCCCCACCAGCAGCGCCCCCAGCAACAGCAACGATCTCCCTCGTCGTTGTCGTCGTTGGCAGGACTTCCGGTGCTGCCTGCCCATCACCGCTCCTGCTCTTGACATCCACGCCCGCGGCACCCTCAAATACATTCCTCCCGGGCTCAGGCACACCCTCGCCCCGCACCCCCGTCGTCTCGCTGTCCCCAGCTACATTCTCCACGTGCCCCTCCGGCTTCTTGCCGATGGTGTCGACGGCGAGCTTGTTGTCCTGCGCAAGCGCTGCGTTGGGATCGAACGAGTCCTTCTCGTGTGGGACTACGATGGCGGGGCGCCCGTCTGCGCCCCCGCCCACCGTCGTGTGCGCGACAGGGATCTGCGATTGCTGCGGCGTGGAGCCGGGGATATTGTATTGCGAGTACTAGCGGAGCAGGTCGGTCAGTCACTCACTAGTAAAGAGAATAGAAGAGAAGGGGAGAGGTCGACGACATGGACAAGAAACGCAACGCACATCGTCGTAGAAGTCGTTGCACGAGAAGTCCCAGGTCTTGAGCCATTTTGCGCTGAGACACTTGGTCTTCGTCCACGGGCTACCGTATGCCAAGGGGCTGAAGTGTGCAAAGTTCCACACTGCGAGGACAAGGAGGACGGCCGCGATCTGGAGGCGTACCCGGGGTCGCAGGGTGGACGTGGCAAGGTCAAAGCCCGCGCAGGAGAGGAGGACGGCGAAGTAGAGCGCGGGGAAGTAGTGGTGGAGGAAGAGCTGGCGACCCATGAGGAAAAACGGGAAGTAGTGCAGGGCCCAGCCGATGAAGAGGAAGCCGCAGAGGGAGTCATATTTCACGACTTTGGCTGCGATGGAGTGTCAGTGAGTCCTCTAAAGGTCATTGAGTTAAGGGACGACTTACTGTTGTCGAAATCACGGTAGCCTCGCTGGGCACGGAGGATGAGGAAACCACGAACGGCAGCGTATGCGACGACAGCGAGGGTGCTGAGATACCATACCACTGGGTTGCCAATGAGGTAGATTTGGCGGTGGTCCTTTACCCAGAAATTCTGTGAGAGATGTAGCACGTCAGACGCATTCATGGGATGCGAAAGGAATTCACTGACGATGCCGCGGCGGAGACGAGGCCAAGAACTTGGACGCGAATCGTACGTGTGGCGATCTGTCAAACCGGCGTTGGTAGTCCACATGACGCGCTGTAGCTCGAGGAACTTCGCAAAGAATCCAGGGAGTTTGTAATTGACTCTAGGCGCATCGGGAGGCACTGCACGAAAATGAGTGCGTCATCCCATGGTCAGTTATGAACGACGTACGATTCGGGTGCGTAGCGGCCTCAATGAACCACAACGAGTTCGCCCGTGCCGCGTTCTTATTACACGTCACCTCCTGTTGTTCGAACCCCCAATCCGGGAGCTTGACCTTATGTGAGAAAAGATAGCATCCCGTGAGGGCATGCCTAAGTCTAAACACCGTCCTCAGTGTACGAAGGCGCTTATGCGACTCCTTATCGCGCTTGTCGCCGTGCTCAATCTCGACCAACCAGTCATCGTTCGCGTCGCCCGCAAAGCCGGGCATACCGTATGCCGAAACCTCGTTCTGGAAGTCGACATCGGAGACGGGCGGGCGTATGTCGTGCGAGTGGAGGTGCTTCTCTGTCGCGATGTGGTGCAGCTTGATACGCGTGCCAGTGGTGATGTAGGACAGCGGTTCTGTTGCCCAATCGAACTTCCCCTCTGAGTCGGAAGCATTGTAGACGCGCCAGTCGTTGTTCGCGTCCCGGTGCGGATAGAGCGTAATTTGTTGTTCTGGGATATCTCACCATGAGTGAGAATTCCCATACACGATGTAGAGAGTATACGTACGCTTGCTTCCCCCGGGGTACGTGCTGACATGGGAATGGAGGTACCCACCCTGGGTATTGACGTGGCGGATGGTGACCTGGGAACCGACCGCAATATCCGCGTACGTGTCGGCCATGCCTCGGCCGCCGAGAGTGTGCTGGAACTCAGAGCTCATGAACCCGTCGCCATCGCCTGAATTCTCCAGAATGAGGAAATGTATCTGAAACATGGCCATGTAAAACACGATGGGGAGGGCAATGAGGCATATGGCGCGAGCAAAGAAGTGGCGGACGAAGAGTTTCGGAGGGACGCGTAGGTCGCCCAGGAGAGTCCATAACTGGCTTAAGGTACTGACTCCGACAGTGGCGATCGTGAAGAGGCCAACCCACTTGCAGCTCACCACGGCGCCAAGCGAGAGGCCAGTGAGGGTGAGCCAAGTCCACCACGACTTGGTAAATGGCTTGTGCTTGTCCTCGTTCCAAAAGCCACACCAGAAAAAGGTGGTGAGCGCGGTGAAGAAGATGAGGGGTGAGTCGAGGAGAATGTGCCGTGACTGAGTAACAAGCCCGTTTTCGAATGTGATAAAGAGAGAGGCTAAAAGAGCGGTGGTGACGCGGCAGTCGAGAGCGCGCAGAGTCAGATAGGATAGCGGTACGGTCGCAACACCCAGCGTCGCAGGCAGCATCCGCATCGCTACGTATGGTACATGTTCATAGATTCTGCGTCCATCAGACGAAGCCCATAGATAGCATAGCATTGAACCACTCACTTTCCAATATCTTTGAAGTCAAATTGTCCGTCATATCCGAATACAAATCCTGCTAGCGTTATGAGGAGCTTGGCTAACGGGGGGTGCACATCTACGTAGTACTGCGTCTTGATGTATTTCGACGCAAACTTGCCGAAATGGACCTCGTCGAAGCTGCAGTCTGGTCAGTTGGCAACGCAGATGATCTTTTGGACACGTACACAACGCTATTGGGCTTTGAGAGGCGGAATAACCGCACACCCGATGCCACGAGTACCACAAAAAACAGCAACTTCCACTCCCCCGCCGTCATGTTCAGCCCGCCCGGTGGGTGGTATTTCCCTCGTGCTGGCGCAAAACCCTGCGACGACGCCGCCGCCCTCCGTGCATCTGCATCGAGATGGTCGTCCCTAGGGTGTGGAAATCGCTGAGGCGCTGGTGCTGGGTGAGGCGCTCCTGGTGGCGGAGACGCCGGTCTTCTTGCTCTGACATGGCCAGACATGTGGTGCTCTGCGCGTTCACGCCACGAATGCCGCGTCCAGTGGTTATAGGGAGGAACAAGAGCTAGGTGGAAAAAAAGAGTAACGGATGAGTAGAGGGAGAATCTGAGGAGCGGATTGACGTGTCTGATGGTTTCCGGTCTCCGCAGCCACGGTTATCAATATCATTTGAATATGGCTCTCACTCACTGTTCACTCATCGTAATCCTCCAAGTAAAAGGGATTGTAATTGTATACGCGACTATTATCATCAGATTTTATATACTCTACGCTTCCAGTTACACGGCCTCGCGTCTCCGAGGTGCAGCACGAAGAATGTCATCAACACTGAAGCATGGTAGATGAGCACATGGGTCAAAAACAGTATTCTGAAGAAGAAAAACGAACCGAAGAATCATCTCTGCGGCCTCGCTGGCACTTAGCACCACTTGCTTCTTGAGCTTGTAGCTCTCCGTGATACCGAGCTGCCTCATAGACCCGATGGTCCCTTGCTCCATGTCTATCGTGCAGGTAAGAAATATGAAGCAACAGAAGTAAACGAAGCACACGACCCACCTAGACCAGCATCCGCGTGTCCCTCGTAATGAGCAGCCCTCAGCTTTGTCACGAGGTCCGACGAATCGTAACCAGCATTGTCGGCAAGGATTGTCGGTATTTGGCGAAGTGCCCGTCCAAACGCCTCAGTGGCAATCGCCTTCTTGCCCTTGATTTTCCGTGCCTCCTCCTCGACAGCACAGCTCATCAGCATCTCGGAGCATCCACCACCAAGCACCGTCCGTGTCTCCTTCACGGTCTGCGACAGTACGGAGAGCGCGTCGTGGAGTGAGCGCTCAGCCTCGTCTACCATTTGTGTCGTCGAGCCACGGAGAACAACCGTACATGCCTCGCCCGCCGCAACACCAGAGAACTTGATGAGCTATAAGACAGAATTAGTTCCCAATATCCAAATCTACTAGATGCGCACCTTGTCCTCGCCGATCATGATCTCCTCAATCAGCTCACAATGCCCGAGGTTCACAAGATCCGGTCGATCGAATGTGGAGGCGATTTCTCCGCCAGTGACGAGCGACAACCGCTCGACTCCCTCAAAGTCTGCATGCTCAATGACAAGGATTCCCCGCTCCGCCAGCAGCGATTCGGGGTAGTTGTAGATCAGCTGTCGGTTAACAAAGCAGGTGATCCCGTGTGCGGCAATCGCGTCGACCTTGGCTTTCATTTTGTCCTGTTGGGGCGAGTTAGTTGTGCCTTTCTCATTGCGATGCAACTTGCCTTCTCTGCCCGCTCGAGTTCGGCCAACTTTCCGGTTCCGTCTACCTTGACGCGTGCGCCAAAGACTTTGATTTTATCAGTGTCCATCGCTGTGAAATAATGATGAGAACGAGAGCATGACACAACAAGCATGGGCGACCATACAAGTGTTAGCGATAAGAATTTTGGCGTTTTCCAACCGTTTCGGCGAGTTCACGGCGATCGTTTTGTCGAGAATGAAACCTAGCGGCGCGATTAGCATGACATCCAGATGTGCAGGCTGAACGTACCCTCATCGAGGTATGAATCAGTAAGCTTTCCGCCGACTTTTTTGATAATCTGTATGTGTTCGAGATCTATCGATCCCTATTGCACAAAAGTTGACAATGAGGTCGACACTAACTGCGTTTTATGGCGCACCTTCAACCGCAGAACGGCATCGACAGCAAGGTTCGCAAAGTACTCCTTGTCTTGTGAAAGAACCTTCGAAGACAGGGTTGTGCGCGCGATGTTGAAGAGATCCTGGCGGAAGACAGAAGGATCTGCACTGAAAACCATAGATTCAGCATAGAAGCAACAGGCGGGAATGGGATGACGCACAAATTGTCGACTGATGCGCCTTCCAAAGCCTTCAGTGCCGCGACACTCGCGATCCTGAAACCCTCCACGATGGTTTGAGGGTGGATCTTCTGCGCAATCAGCTTCTCTGCCTCCCTCAGTAGTTCCGCCGCGAGCACAGTGACCGACGTCGTTCCGTCGCCGACCTCATCGTCCTGCACCTTGGATATATTGACGAGGATCTTCGCAGCAGCGTTATCGAGCTGGATCGCCTTCAGGATGGTTGCTCCGTCGTTCGTCACGTTTATATCGCCCGTCGACGCGGATTGTAAAATTTTGTTCATCCCCTTGGGCCCCAGAGTCGACTTCACGAGGTCCCCCAGCGCCAGAGCGCCGACGAACGATGAGAGACGCGCGTTCTCCGCCTTTTCCTCCGTTGCCTGTAGGGTTTTGAAGGATCAGAGGAAGGCTAAGTTGCCATTGAGGTTGAAGAATCACTGACCTGTTCGCCAAAAATTTGCATCGACATCCTGACAAGTCCGTCTCAAACGAAACGCTGAGCGCTGAGGAATTGAAGTTAATCTATTCCCAAGCTATGTGACGTAAGCAACTAAGGTAGACGAGTAACTTGTAGGATACTAATAGGAGTAATAAACCGATACTACTAGTATAGGAGACTATAGGACACTAAGAGCTTCACAGGCGACCACGCACGCCGCGCTCCAAAGCTTTACGGATCCTCTAGTTTATTCCCCTGCGATGACGCTTATCCAGACTCCGTTCTACTTCAGCAGCCCTGCGGAAAGCATATTGCGATACACCCCTGGAGGTTATCACCCCGTCAATCTAGGCGATACGTTCGCTACTTTCCCTGGTGACTCGACTAGGCCACGCTATAAGGTTCTTCAAAAACTGGGCCACGGCAGCTTCTCCACCGTATGGTTTGCGCAAGACATGGCCATGGATGAGTAAGTCGCAGGTTCTTCCAGGTTGAACGCTTCATACTTAATTTAGCGAATGGTTGCGTTGAACAGTCGCGCAGTCGCGCTGAAGATCACTGTAGCAAATGCCGACGGTCTTCGAGAGGCAGATATTCTTCTGGCGCTTTCCCCCGCGGATAGCTCGAACGCTTTGCACCCCGGATCGAAACACGTTATCCAGCTGCTCGACAATTTTCAGATAAATGGCCCCAATGGGACCCACAGCGTCCTCGTCACTGAGATTCTGGCACCTCTGGATTCTCTTCTAGACCTTAAAGTCCTCGACACAAAGCGCACCTGCTATCATGCACTACTAGGGCTTTCTTATATTCATCACCAAGGTGTAGTTCATGGCGGTACGTTACCCCCTATTTATTGACAATGCCCACCCCTAACCCTAGGAAAGATTTACATGTCTACAATCTGGGCTTCTCCGTACCGGGTATGAGTTCGCTCAGCGTACATGACTGGATGTCTTCTTTTGGATTCATCTGTAGCGAAGCAACACCAGTCGTTCCTCGACAGTTGGAGGACCGAAGTGATTCGCTGCCTCGATATATCGTTTCCAGCGCCGAATTTACCGACCTCCTCCGAGATCTTATCCACAAGAATGGAAGCGGGAATATTCGTGCAGTGCTTGTCGACTTTGGGAATGGCACGTGTTTCGTTTATATCCGTCATTTGAGCTGAATTAACTGCTCTCGTAGCCTTCCGGGTATCCGATTCGATGCCAAAAATCTGCACGCCGATGGACATATACCCCCCAGAGGCCCTGCTTCAAGACGATACCAGCGGCAAATTTCGCAGAGTGCCGGCTGATTTCAGCAACAGTAAGCCTTCTGTCAGAACTATTTCAGCTTGCATAATTGCTCCCGTAGGTGGTCACGTATCCGACCAAATTTCCGCTACGCCTGAAAAACGTGACCTACCGACTCTGAAGCCTTCTGATCTCAAAGAGTTTGAAACGCGCTTGATGGGCGATGTCTGGTCCATGGGATGTTCAGTATGTGCCCTCTTCTCTGCTACTTACTTCTCCGAGATTGGATCTCATTGCTCATTGCGGTGTTTTTATTTATGTACAGATCTACCAACTAACTCAAGGGTCTTCGCTTTTTACATGGACTCGTAATGCAGAAACTATGCTAGCCCAGCTGAAGAAAAAAACGTTCGGGTTGCCCGAAGCATGGCTCAAAGAAATACCTGATCCTGATGGTGCATTTCCTGTCGTTCCAGCGTTGCTCCCCTTTCTGATTAGTGCTATCAAGATATTTCGGAAGTGGACGCCCGCCTGCGGATACTGTTCCCGCCAAGCAACAAGATCTTTCGCCGCGAAACAGGGTTGGCGGTGATGTTAAGTCAGATGTTGAAGGTCGACCCATCGGAGCGTCAAAAGCCCGATGTCTTGTTGCAGAATGTCTGGTTTGATCAAGTGCGGGAAGATTCTGGTAAGGATAATCCGATGTAGCATTGGAGCAGAGGAACTAGACATGTCACGGATTCTGGTGTGCACTGTTTGATCCAGCAGCATCAGCGTCTCTTGCGTGATCATGAAACTTCAAGAATCGGTCCGATGAGACTTGTCTGTGGTCAAACACAAGTCAAGCAATTGCGCCACAATAGTTGCAACATATTAGAGATTACGATATGATTATGATATGATTTGCTAATTTGTGCATGGGAGTAACCGACCTTAGCTCAGTTGGAAGAGCGCAAGACTGTAATGGATACCACATGTCATCTTGATGTCGCCTGTTCGAGCCAGGCAGGTCGGATTCCTGGAGTGTCTTCCCTACTTCTAAACTATGTAGTTTGTTGTTTTTGCAGATGATTTTATTATTATGGGCTTCAAGACGGAAGACGAAGAACGTCGATCAAAAAACCGGGAGATTATTAGATTAGACGCCGACGGCACGGCAGCTTGATCTTTAAACTCGATATGTAGGACCTAACGATGCATACATACGCTATTGCACACGCGATATCCGACGCTAACTCAAGACCAGTATCCTGAGATCACGACGTTATACCGGCGAAATCTTAGGTGGGCGTCCTGGAGCTTGAGCCGAGGCGCTGGCGGACTCGGGGGCTAAAGCGTCTGAGTCTTGACTTCAGGGCTAATAAATACCAGGTAATGAAGTTCAAGAGGATGTACGACAAGTTCTGACAAGTTCGATTGGACTGGCATGATTGGGGAGTGATCTAGTCAATGGCGATATTCGATTTGTATCCATGTGAGAGCATCCGAGAATCCAGCAAGGACATGTCATTCACTCAGGCCCCAGTGACACGAGCTCTTGAAAAGAAAAACTCGAGTAGCTCGCAGTTTCGAAGTCTCCGGCTGGAGGACAGCTAGGCTAACGTCAACGATTGTCGTACCTTTGAGCTCTTAGAATTATACCAAAGGAGCACTGGCCAATACAGAACCACCATCGTCATTTTTGGGTTTCTAGCTCAGCCTATGATGGCTCCTTCATTGCCAATTTTACATGAACGGTCGTCCCAATCCTAAATCCTTAACTACTGACCTGCATTTGCCCGCACGACTCGGACCCTACTCGAACTTCATGGGACCGCAATTTTTCAAGAGGAATAGTGTATTATCGTTTCGAGGGGACAGACGACAAGGGAAGGGACGCGGGTGGCTTTTGAAAGCAGTGTTAACTTCGAACGCGTAATGGACGAAAGGCAGATAGTACCTTGTGACCCCAGTAGCAATAGGTTCCGCGTCTGGGATTATTTCTTTTCCATCTGGTCCAATATCTTTGGATATGCGCACAGTAGATAGAATAGTTGTGATGGCGATCCAAAGGCTGCCGTCTGCCAGGTATCGACCTGGACAGATCCTAAATTGACACGATTGTCGACTCGTCAGTTCATAGTTGAGGCTCATGAGAAAGGCACTGGCCTCCGTCCAAAACCGAATGGTCCTATCGGATACGGTTCGCCACGACCCCGCGGCGCCGGTAGAAAGCGAGTTGGATCAAAGATAGATGCATTCTTGTAAACTTTTTCATCCAAGGTCATGCCCCTGTTGAATAGTAGTACAGATGAATCACGGCGAATCACGGCTAGCTCCAAGGCACAGAAAAGGAAGCCATACGGCCCATACCTCGTATTTGCTATCAAAATGGAGCCCTGGGGGATAAACATGCCATTGTAGACATCGTCATCCATAGAACGGTGGGGTATACCTGACAAACCTCATAGTAAGCAACTTCGTGCATGAAAACACGAACAAGTTATGACCTGAAGGAGCAGCATGGTTCCATCTGCATAAATTCAACTTTAGTTGGTTGACGTCCGCCATGAGTAGAATGCATACCGAAGTGTTTCTTGTAGCAGACACTCAACGTATGGTAGACGTTCCCGATCGTGGTGTTCTGGAAGTCGTTCATGGCCAATGACGGTATCAATCTCCTCCTGCGCTCTGAGTTGACATTCCGGGTGGAGAACCATTGCCAAGAAGAAGAAAGAGAGAGTGGATGACGTCTGTTTTTGTGGATCAGATTCTCCGATCTACATAAAGAACAAACCTACCGTTTCTGCTCCTGCGACATATAGAATGCCTGCTGCGGCCTGAATCTGTTCAATTGTAGCCGGTGCATTAGGGCCATCTCTTTCTAGGACATCCATCTGTGCTGCTAAGAACGACGGCTTTGCCTCTCCCTTTCCCTACGGTGTTGTCAGTGCCTGTTGTTGTTGTTACAGAAATGATACGACGTACCCTCTGCTCCATCACGCGGGCGAGAGGGTAGTCATATAGTCGTTGAATTACATGCCGCACACTACGCGCATAACCCGCATAGTATGCGCCAGGAAACCAAGACGGAAAACTCTTAACTAGCATCCAATGCAAGACGTGAATATTGTATTGAAAGAGGTTCGGATGACACTCACGAATTGGGAAAACATCCACGGGTGTACCACCAGGTGGACCTGAATTTGCGGCGGCAACAGAGACCTCTTCCGCAATGTTAACATATGGGTCATCATCCGACACAATTTGGTGTCCATAGGCGATTTCGATGATAATGGCAGTCGAAAACCTATTCTTTCATGAATATGATACGCAGCAAAGGGAAAGGGATGGGTACCGAATGAGTAGATTTTCTCGACGTTGGGGCATCGAGAGGAGATTCTGAGCCAGTAAACGGGCCTCTCTCAACTGTATCGGGCGATATTTCCGACTGTTGTCTTTGCTGAAGTACTGTTGCAACATTGTTCGGTACATCCGAAAGTCTTTACCATAGCCCACACAGACCAACGCATCCTTCAAGCCCACCCTGTGGGAAAAGTCAGGGAATTGAAGATAATCCAGGAGCTTGAATACCGTGACGTTCAATTCATAGATAGGAAATTTGGGTCTATCGCTATTGATGGCGCTTCGCCTTTCCAGAAGTTCTGTAGCGGCCTCCACGCTGTTCAAGACAACGATGGATCGTCCAAAGACTCGAAGGTATACTACGCCACCTATTTTTTATTATGTAAGTACATATCACGCTTGGAGTCGGCCGTAGACTCACCGTATATTTTGCTCAAATTGTAGAAGAAAAGGTCCTGGCCCACGGAAGGAATCAATCGAAGGTGGCCTATCAGAGGATCAGCAGGAGGTCCTGGAGGTAAAGGAGGCCGCTTTTTCGAGAGAAGTTTTGCCTTGACAATAAGTAGTAAGAGTACCATTGACGCCACCAGAAGGCCAACTGAGAGGGCCATACTGAGGAGTGAGGGGAAAGGTAGGGCAAGATGTCAAGATAGAAACTTCCCTTAATAAGAACGCAACGACAGTGCGAATGACCCACGGCTACCCTTGATCCCCCTTGGAGATTCCTTGCAGTTGAAGCAACATTCGGCTTATGGATTACTATGTCTGGGTCTGTAGGAGCGTAATTACTAATAATCAAGTTTCTCAAGAGTCGAGAAGAAGAAAGGAGAGTACTACCTTGTATCCTACTGCCAAGAATATAGCAGTTTCTGGGCAACATTGTGCCAGTCGCTGCCAGTCGTAATTGTACATAGCACTGGCTAGGAACTGATCAATTGCAACTTCTACGTGCTAAGGATTTCAAAATATGATGTGGAACCAACACTTTTGTGGCGGGCCGATTTCACACCTGTGGACTCACCATTCTCAAATGCTAGGACTCTGTGGGACCTAGTCACCTACTACAACATCGTCTTTCCACTGGGGGAAGAGATCCGCGTCGCGGCAATGGAGGTTTGACAGGAGACGAGAGGCGAAGAGTTGGCATGGCTGACAGCGAGGTTTGAGCGAGGTATACCATACGCCATCGTTTCTGTCTCCAGTCACCCCCTCAAAAAGCGCCCCGAGCTCTGCCCACTATTCCACACATAGCGTTGTGCTCAACGGCGTGTATTTTCACTCTCGCTTCTATCATTCGCGTGCCCTTTACCAGTTTGGTCCGGAGTCCTTGATGTCTTCCGCATGCGCAGTCCGATCCACAAGTTACCTACAAGTTACATAGTAACAGGAGAGAACATCCTTGGTAACACATCAGCGACGCTCAACCTCTTCACTGCATCATACAGAATGCTTTCCTCAACGGACAACGTCGCGGCAGCTCCCTCCAAGCCATTTCCTAAAAAGACCTGATCGGCACTGCGCTCCTCTGATGCATCCAAACCGAAAGAGGTTGGGAAAGGGGTCCCGATGATAGGACAAACTGTCCCGGGAGGAGGCAACGTTCCCTTGTTGAAGTAGTCACGGATGTAGGTTTGGGTGCAGACGGAGGGTGCAGCGATAGAGCAGTGCTAGTGGAGATGACGTTGTGGGATTACGGTTATACGAGGAGGGACATGGACATACGCCGGGAGAATCTTGTGTCAGCACGACTGCGCTTGGGAAGCCTTTTGCTGTCTGCTTGGCACTGTCAAAAGATCAGCCGGCGTGCGGGTGTGGTGTCTACGGAATTGTGCCACTCACGCTGATATGGGAGTGACAGGATCTATGCGACGTTCAGTAACCTGACCGTAGAAGCATCGCGCCACTCACCAGCCGTGTTGCCAATGATAAGGAGAGGGAAGCTGGTGTTTGCCGCAAATGGTCCTGGCAACAAAAGGCTCACTTGCCACGAATGCGTCAAGTTGCGAGAATAACGTACCTCTGAACCGATTCTTGCGTATTGGCCATCCGCTACAATCCACAAGATATATGAAATCCGCCTGCAACGAGTTGCAGCCAATCCACTCACACGCAAGACGTCCTTATTCCCGACCAAACCTCCGCCCACTGCGATTTCCTCGTCGTGGCTTCAAAATACTTCTCCAGCTCCTCAAACGACTCAGGAACAACATCACCATCGTTACAGGTCACCGCATTCCCCGCGTCAGTATCCGGTGCATAATCCCTCACCGCTCCCTCATCACAGTTGCACTCATATGCGGGCCTCTCCATAATAGCAAATAGTGGCTGGCCATCCCCCTTGGCGAGGGCATCAAGCCCCTGTGCGAGTTTGGGCCACTGACTGAACGGCTTGTACAGCGAGGTAAAAACGGTCATGCGTACACGGTTATAGTCGACCAGTCCGTAGGACGTGGGCGTGCGCACGGGGACGGGGCGCGCACTCACGGATTCGTAGATCTTTGTGAGGTTGGCGGAGATTTGGTCGGGGGTAGGCGCGTAGAAGGCGCAGTCGGAAGGGCCGGCAGCGTGGCAGGATTTGAAGAATGCGTCCATGGTTTTGTCGGTGTCGACCAGGTTTCTAGACCAGAGAGCTGTGGAGATGGTGAGCGGGAGATGGCAGATGATTAGCTGTGGACGTGCCTTGGTAGTAGTTTTCGACATCGACGACACCGTCGATTATGAGGCGCTCGACTTTGTCCTATGAGAAGGCTAGTTAGCCGTCTAGGAAACCAAAACCGAGTGCCTCACCGGGAACATAGAAGCAAATGTCGACCCGAGCACACTCCCATATCTATCTCATCCAAAACCCAGTAATATAATCAATAAAAAAAGGGTATCAGTGAAGCGAACACGTACGAGAATCCCCAATACAAGAGTTTCTCCTTTCCATGCGCCTTGACGATGCTCAACATATCCGTAGCCGTCTGGTCGGTGTTGATGTGTGCCAACACGTCACCCTGACGTTCTCCGGCAAGCTGACCGACAATCTTCGCCCTAGCGTATGCTCGGGCAAGGCCATCCGAAGACGTGTTTAGGACGCCAATACTCCCGAGGGACAGGCCGTTCTGGCCACCCCATAGCTGGCGCTCGAGTTCGGTCGCGAAGAAAGACACGCGGGGGGTCGAGCGGCCTATCCCTACGAACCGGAAAACGGTGAGTGGCGCTGTATTAGGCCGACAGAAAGTAAAATTCACCTCTAGGATCGAAACCAAGGATATCGAAGTGAGGTCCAACAATGGCAGACAGGAGCCTGCCGGCGGACACAACCACGTCGACACCGCTACCGCCAGGGCCACCGGGGTTGATGAGGATCGGGCCGCGGTAGTCGGGTGAGTCGCGGGGGAGTGACGACGGGAAACGCGTCATCCCTATAGTGGCCTTCTCTCCGCTAGGATTTGAATAGTCGAGAGGTACCTGTAGATGGACGCGTCAGTTCGAATATTAGGCGGAACTGGGAATCGTTCAAGTACAATGAGACGGGCACATTCGTACGGTTCTGAGTAGCAGGGATGCCAGATGAGGTCCTCAGAGGGGGTGATCTGTTCAAGACAATGTATAGTTGAGCTCTAGCAGCATAGCTGTTTGGAAGGCACGCCGCGCACCTCATCCCATGAGAATTTGGCTGCGCCGGGGGTTGATGAACCTGTGTAATGAACAGTAAGTTCGTCTATCGCCTTAGAGAAGCCCCCCTGAGAGATCAAGAACGTAGTTCCAGTGAGAAGAAGCAAGCTACTGAACGCCAAAATTCGCGCGAAGCTGGAGGCGCCAGGTGTACGCGTCAGTTTAAACATGGTGGTAGGAGAGCAAGAAAAGCCGACGACTGCGGAAGATCACAGTTTTGAGTCGAACAAGCTGACGGTGAGAGCCACAGTGGTGACCATGTGGAAACCAGTGACGCGTAGATCGACTATCATATATCATATATCATCTTTCGCAAGGTCTGTAACTTGTAAGGAGACTAAGTGCCGCGTGGGATGACCGCGGTTTGAATTTCTCAAATTGCGTCATGGTGCAGGCGCGATGGTACACACCATACATTTGCTTGAAGATTGTCTTCGAATTTTTTCGAAAGAAAGATAAACCGCGAACTCGGGTATTGGACGTTGAGGTTCTCAAGGTGAAAGGGTACATATTAGTGTGTATTGTCTTGCTCTAAAATGAACTGAACAGGCATCTAAACGAAGTTCTTGCCCTTCTCGATGTTCTTCTTGAGCTCAGGGAGGGCGGCCTCGAGGAGCTTCTGCTCCTCAGCAGAGAGTTCGCCGAGGGGGTGGATTTTCTCAACACCGTCGACCTACAACGTAAAAGTCAATAATGCAAAGGCTGGAACAATACCCCTGGAGCAACTTACACCGAGCTCGACGTTGGAGGCGAAGAAGTCAACACCCTGGTCGGCGAACAGGGGGCTCTTGACGAAGGTGGGGGTGATGACGCCCTTCTCGCCGTTGAGACCGCGAAGGAGGGAGTTGGTGAACTTGGCACCAGCGTAGGCCATGGAGAGGGTGGCGCTTCCAGCACCGTCCTTGGCCTTCACAACCTCATCACCACCGAACTGGATGCGGTGGACGAGGGCATCGAGCTTCTCGCCGGTAACGGTCTTGCCGCCGTTGGCCTGAGAGAGGATGGGGACGATCGTGGGACCGGAGTGGCCACCGACAACAGTAACGGGGGTCTCTGAGGGCTTGGCATCGGTGACGCCAGCGAGGAAGCGGGTGGCGCGGACAACGTCGAGGGTGGTGACACCGAAGAGGCGGCGAGGGTCGAAGACGCCAGCCTTCTCGAGGGTGTTGGCGACAATGGGGACGGTGGAGTTGACGGGGTTGGAGATGACAAGGATGTGGGCCTCCGGGGCCGATTTGGCAACAGCAGCGGCGAGGTCGCGGACGATGGAGGCGTTAGTCTAGAGAAAAATTGATTTCTGATCTTTCAACGAAGGGCGCTTCACGTACGTTGAAGAGGTCATCACGGGTCATCTTTCGATATACTGTTAGAACGTGGATATAAGAAAGTTGGAATGTTATGGACTCACTCCGGGCTGCAGAGAACACGTCAGAGAATGGTTCGATCCAGAAAGTTACCGACATACCTTGCGGGGAACACCAGCAGGGATGACAACGACCTTGACACCCTCGAGTGCCTGGTCGAGCTGGTCTGCAGCATAACCGTTCACCTAAAAAATTGACCCGCCTCAGTGACATGTCATGAAAATACCGCTGCTCGGACCGACCTCGCTGGCAGTGTCAACGTGGCCGACATCAGCAGCAACACCGGGAGCACCGCGGATATCATAGAGGCTCAGAGAAGTGACCAAAGGGTCCTGCTTGAGCAACAGAGACAGAGGCTGTCCGATTCCTCCTCCAGCACCGAGGACCGCAACCTTGAAGTTACGTGCGGCCGACGAGGAGAAGAGACGGGAAGAGGGCTGAGCAACAGCACGGACAGCAGAGCGGGCGAACATGGTCCTTTTTGTTTTCGGTGGAGATGATGAGGGTTAGCAAACAAGTTGCGAAAATTCCGAGCTGTCGTGTTTCCCCGATATCAGGAGGCCATCACGTGGTCAGCTGTCGGGCCACTTCGGCAGACGGACACCGTGCTCGCCATTCACATTCATGGCCTGACGTAAACCACGACGGCAGCCCGCTTCATCCAACGCCAGTCCACGGGCTTCCTACTGAGCTCGGGTTTGAATGGCCACTGACTTCTGGGCTAGCACCCACTAGTGAGATACAGCGTGTTTTTCTTTTGGAACATCTCACCGACGCGTGGAATTCAGCAAGCGATGGATAGTTGATCGAGCAACATTGAAGCAGGCCAGAGCAGACGATCTCCAATACGTCGATGATCCAGACCATCTCGACTTTTTAGCAATTTATTTTGCGAATGGTGGGTAATGTCTCGCCAAAGCCAGGGGGACTTAAATTACACGCGAGATCTTTCACGCACCCTAGCGCCTGGCTGGTATCCTTGGATCTCTGCGTCTGTGGTCACCTATGTGCTCATCATGCGGCTTGGGATTCTGATGCGCCAGCGACTGCTGCCTCGAGGTTGTTTTGTATTGCGGTCAACCTGCTGCTGTGTACCTGAGGGCTGGTTTTCTCAGCTTCTGGAGAGTTCCCTGGCCAGCATTCTTCTTCGGCTCGATAGTAAAATTTCCTCCGTCATTCACTAACCGCATTTCAACAGCCATCTCCAAGCTCGGGAAGAAACTTGGACTGCGGCAGCGAGCCATCGCAACCGCGACTGTTTTCTTCAGACGATTCTACCTCAAAAACTCTTACTGTGAGACCGACCCCTTCATCGTCATCTCAGCATGCTGTTACGTCGCTGCAAAGGCCGAAGAGTCACCTGTACACATCAAGAACGTCGTAGCAGAGTCACGATCACTCTTCAGTCGTAGGTTTACTCTCGCTTTCCTGGTTCTTCTCATTGACAGACACTGTTTCAAGAGGAGAGCTATGGTGTCAAGCACTTTCCATCTGACCACACCAAGCTGGCTGAGATGGAGTTTTATCTGGTAGATGACCTTGAATGCGATCTGGTCGTGTTTCATCCGTACCGGACCCTTCTTACGCTCTGTAAGAAGGAGTCCGCCGACACTGCTGGCGACTCAGAGGAGGCTGAAGCAGGCGAGTTAGGTGTAGGGCTTGGCATCGAGGACGGGGCGCGGTATTGGGGCTCAGGCAAAGGCCGACTCGAGCTTTCCGAGGGCGCACTGCAGACTGCGTGGTAAGGCCCCTCTCTTTCCATCTACCGCGCCTTCTGACCTCCGTGCAAGGTTCATCATCAACGACACATACCGCTCCGACCTGTGCCTCATCCACCCGCCCCACCTCATCGCCATCGCCGCCATCTACCTCACCTTCATTCTCCACGCCCCTACGCGCCAGACCATCCTTCCCAGCCTCTCCTCCAACCCGCACACGCAACCAGTGGCCCCAGCAGCTCCGCAACCGCGGCGCTCCTCTCGCCAGGCACACCCGGCCAACGAGCCCAAAAAGCCGCAGGACCCCATCGCATTCTTTGCAGGGCTGAACGTCTCCCTTCAGCTGGTCGCCACTGTCTCCCAGGAGATCCTGTCGCTCTACGCGCTGTGGGAACGGTACAAAGAGGGCCCGCCCGACGCCGCGCGGGCGGGGCAGTCACCGGCTAGTGGGTTAGTGAGCCCCGCGAAGAGGAGCGCAGCGGGGAGTAATGCGGCCACGCCGATGGATGTGGAGGATAATGCCGATGGGTGGGGCGAGGAGGAGGAGTTTGTGACGCCCAAGTTTTTGAGTGGGCTATTGACAAGGATGAGGGAGGGGAGGTTGGGGGATCTATCTCATCCTGCGAGTGCGAGACCGGTGGCGATTAACAAAATGCTGGAAAGGACGCAAGCAGCTGGTTGATATGGGGAGTATTCGTATTTTCCGGTTTCCTTGCTTTGTGTATCACGAGCGGTCTTGAAGTTGTAATGAGACGCGCATATGACCCACCGTGTATTGTGTATTGTGGGTAATCTGTAGGGTGTGATGGAAGAACTCCGTAGTATGTATCTACCTAAGTATCATAATGGTACGCCCATCTACATGGAGCGGCGAATGCCCTGTACAAAGAGGAAGAAAAATCAAATCATAGAAAAACAGTTCATGGGCCGGGGCCACCAGGCAAGGCGGCACCGTTGCTCGTCATCGAGGGCGGGTTTCCCAGGACCTGCCTGAGGAGCATCTCAACACGCTCACGGTCACGACGCATTTCCTCATGCCACCTCGCCTCACGCTGCTCAAACATTCCGCCAAGCGCCCCAAGGCTCCCCAAAGCCGCTTCGAGAGCTCGCTTCAAGTCCCCTTCGCGCGACTCAGAGCTGCCGTCGGAGCCCTCGCCCGACGAGCTGGCTGGGTTCATCAGGAACCGGTCTACTAATGACGATGTGGTGGAGCGGGTGCTCCGGCGCTGGGCGGCAATACGGCTGAAGACGCTGCGCATCTCTTTCATTGCGACGGCGCTCGTGGTCGTGGAGGCAGATTGTCTGCGCACGGACCGCGAGGTGGCAGCGTAGAGTTTGGTCGAATGGGACGGCGCGGCCATAACTATGATGGTCGAGTCAGTCTGCCTATCGAGGGTTTGCAGCTACGAGAATAGAAGATTAGCTGGGCTTGGTCAAGACCTGAAAAAAATAACGTACTGCATGAGTGACAGCTTCCCACCCAATTTCCCATCGTCGACGACGCTTCTCTACGTTACTAACATAGTTTGGATGGTATTCCAGCTCCAACAAATCGTCGTCGTCGTCTTCTTCATCAATCCATTCATCGTTATCATCTGCAACGACGATAGGCGGGGCTGTTCCATTTACCCAATTCCCTTCCTCTGTAACAGCGAAGTGCTCTTCGCCAGCAGTCTCCTCCCCGGAGGACGACAGCTCCGGGCTTGTCTCTCTCGGCTGGGTGCTATCAACCCGTGGCGGAGGCTTCCTTCTCGACCGATTTCGCCTGAGTATCGCTGGGCGGGCACTCTTCTTCACGCCAATCATTGGCGGAGGAGTGGGCAGCGCGATCGGTTCATGGCTGGGGCTCGAGCGCATGCTCGCCGCGTCCTGGAGGCGTCCCAACGTCCGGTTGGTATGAAGGAATGCCCAGGGCGTGAAGCTGGCGCCCTGGAATGGCGTTGCGGACGGGGAGAACGTCGAGTCGGTCATGTGCCCGTTCTGGTGGTTCTGTGCATAGACTTGCCACTGCTTCGTGAGCTGCTGCTGGATCAGGTTGAGGTCGGTCTGGTCCAAGGCGGCGGGCGGCACTTGGGGACGGTTTGGGTGTCCGGAGAAGGTTTGGTTTCGGCGCACATGGGTGAAGGGGTAGGGATACGGGGACCCAACAGGCGCGACTGGGCTGAAGGGCGGTAGTTCCTTGCCGCCGCCGCCGTAGTCGCCCGAAATTAGCGGAGAAGGCGAGGGTGCGGCTGTCTGGCTATGTGGAGTCGGTGGGATGGGAGCTTCCGGCCGGGTGGACTGGAGGTAAGCCTGGATGTAGGACGCCGAAGAGTCGTATTGGGCATGTATGTCTTCGGGATGCGGGTGGTATTGGGTTTGGGTAACATACTGCGGGTAACTTTGCGGATGCTCGAGCTTCTGGTGTTGTTGAGGCTGGGGAAGCTGCGACTGTGGCTGTGGTTGCACCTGCCTACGCAAATCACCGTACTGAGTGGGCGGGTGGTCTGATCCCATCACTAGCACGCTCGTGTCGCCCTCAAAGACAGCGGGATCGAAGGATCGCAAACCTAATTGGTCGGTCGACCCATTCCTGCTATGTCGGCGTGGAGGCAAGCTCTGGGGCTGAGCAGGCTGTCTTGCATTGTTGTTCTGCGAAGGATAATAAGTTGTCGGAGGATGTTGAGGTAAATCGGCAGTGGGAGATCGAGGTGTATAACCGCCCGAGTCCTCCTCGACGTGTTCCCGATCACGATCTCGGTCTGAATATCGATGTTCCTGCTCCTCGCGGTGCTGGGTGGAAGATTTGGGCTCCTCTCGTTGTCCGGCACGAGACAAAAGGCCAGCGTTTTCATCAGCGTATCCCTCAGGGTTGAGGTCTGATGAGGGCGTAGGAGATGGCCCTGTGTGGCGCACATGTTGTCCGTCATCGTTGTCTTGCCAGACCTCGCGTGTGCCGGTCTCGCTTTTGGCGTTAGTGCCAGGTTCGTCCTCGACTTCTTCTTGTACTGGAAGAGAGCGGTCCGAAGTCCGGGCGGTGATAGTCTGCAAGGGGGGCGTTTGTGTGGCTAACGAGGGGATCGGTGGACGACTGTCGACGGTCGTAGCGTTCGATGCACGGCGAATATTCGTAGGGGGTTCACGGGTGTATTGTATGTACCCTCCTGATGACGGATGCTCGCCAGGGGTGCTCAATGGGCTTTGATAAGGGGAGCCTCGGCGCTCTGGGCTCTGGGAAGCCGGGGAGAATGAGGCAGCAGTCGGCGAATGAGGCTGGCGCGCATGAGCCTTAGGGCTTTCGCGAGGTGCCTGCTGCTGGCGCCGTTGGTGTTGTTGCTGGGTATTTTCAGGTTCCTTGGGACTCGATCGCTCCATATTACGAACCCGTTCGACAGCAGGGTCCTTGGGAGGGGTGTTCGTCTGCTGATTTTGAGAGTATCCAGACGGATAGGCATTAGATGGGTTGGTTTGAGCCTGAGCCTGCTGCATGTCGGCACGCTCGATCTCGGCCAGCAACTCTTCGGTCATCTCCCAGCTCTCCTGTTCCATGTTCTGGAATTTGGTGAGGAACTGTGGTGGCCCGCGATGTATGGGGCGGGGATAGTGAGGATTAGGAGCATTGTGAGAGTGCTGGGGCGGGAGAGGGGGTGAAACGTGACGATCTGGGTTCCCATCCTGGCCCTTGAGAGGAGGCGTTGGCAAAGACCTTGGGACGATCACTCCCGTCGGTGGTGACCTCCCAATACTGTTGAGGGAGGCCATGGGGCTGGACTGTTGCTGTTGCTGTCCCTGAGAAGGCTGTGCACCGTTCGATGCAGCGAATATCTGCATCGCAGTGGGCACAATGGGCATCGACTGCGTTTTTAACGCCCTAGACCTAAGTGAAGGGGATCGAGACGTCTCCCGAAGGTTATGCATTGAACCTGTTGTGCAAACTCGTCAGCTACGACCTTTCAGCCACCTTCACTAATTGCGATGCGCTGCGATAAATCTCAACCCCGTTCCGCCTGCGATCCCAAGCCGATAACCAATCGAAAGGCCTCATGTTTCGGGAATAGAAAGAAAAGGAAAAGATCAAGACGTAAAACAGACCTTGAGGAATTGGGTGGGGAGGAGGTCTGCGCGCTCGTTGAGGCGAATGACTAGCCATGAAGCCAGGAGTGATTACGCTGCTTCAAAAGATGAGGCAAAGGGTACAGCTTCTGTGGGGGATCTGAGGGGACCTTTAGGGTGTTAGGCAGCACGTTATAAACGTGGTCAAGGTTGGGTCGAAAGCCTTGAGGAAACACAACGAGGTCGGCAACCAGGCCTAGGGTTAGGAAGTGCCTCGAGGCAGATAGATCCTGAAGAGGAAAGAAATCATGATCTAGCATCGCCATGTTCCCCTGGGGAATTCTGACGTTCATTTCCGTAGGTACAAGGAAAACAATGAACAGAACAATGTGAAGAAGAAAGTTGCAGAACAATGGCCAGGATGGAAGGATGGTTCGACTTTTTCGTTAAATGATAATTATTCATGATGTCATCAACGCAGGTATCTGTCAGGGTAAGGTAATCGTTTCCCAATCATTATTGCTAGCGGAATCGTATTGAGAGCATCGAATCGGAATGAGGTTTATTGAGTTTTCTGACACTTACACTCTCTCGGAGTCGGAGTCTATAGACTCAAAGATACAAATTCTGGGCGAGTGATGATTGAATATTGATCAATAACATTTGGATAAGTATATTTTGGATGCAGATATTTATGATATTTATAATATAGATTTCTCACCTCTCACGGACTTTGCTGACCCTTGGTCAGACTCACTTGCTGTAGCTTGCAATACACCATCGCCCCTGGTACCTCTTGTGGCGCAGGATATTCCTGGTGGATCGATGTCTTCACCATTGCTCAGCACAAAGTCAGTTAAACTCTCGAGAATGTTGGCCAGACTTGACCAATGTACCTCCGGATTAGGTTGACCGACATATTCGACTCCTTACCTCCAGAAGCCCAACGAAATCTCATAGAGAAACACTTATTCACGCTCCTGGACTCTATTCCGAAGGATGTATCTGACGATGGTACGTTAGCCGCGCACTTCCATCTCTTATTCGAGGCTGATGAGGCTTTACTTTCCACGACAGTCCTCTCCGTCGCGACCGAGTTTCAAACAAGAACGCGACCCATGCCTAAACTCGATCTGAAGGCAAAGAAGAAGGAAGTCAATATGCTAATGGAGGAGCTGAGCCGCGATTCGAAGACGGCTATAACGAAGGATCGATCCAACCGCGAGGAGCTGCTAGCGGAGGTGGTGGACAGCTTGATTGACTGGCTAAGCGACATCTGGAGTACAGTGTACGAGTTTAACGACAGCTTTGCCCAGGCGCATATGTGCCTGGTATTCGTGGCCGATGTGTCAGCTACGCTCTCGGATTTGCCAGGCCTGGGCGGGTGAGTCTGTGCGCTCGGTGTCTTTACCAATTATTGGTACTCACGATATGAGATGGCGCAGGTGTAAGTGCTCGCTGCTTAATATGCCGATTGACATAACGATCAGGCGGCAGAATGGCAAAGTCGTGAAATCGTTTTCGTTGCGAGGTCCACATTCAATCCGGAAGGCTTTACTGTGGATATGGCGCGACCTCTTTGTTTCTCTCTCTGCATACGGATCAACTTCTACAAAGAAGAGGATGCCAGATATGATTGAGGATGTCGAAGCGATGTTGGGTTGGGCAGCTTTGGAACCGTTACTTCACGGAGGCCGATCAGGCGAGTATTGCAATGCCTTCTCTAAGTCCCAAATCTCACTCATTCCAATCGTAGTCAGATCAGCCGACTCCGATGGAATTGATGAGGACGTGTTTGACGAACTTGGCTTCGAGGGATTTGATGAGGACGAAGATGAAGATGACGATTACGTCGACGAGGACGACGAAATTGACGGCGATTGCGACGGCGAACACTCTGGCCCCCACTGTTCATGCCCCTTCCACGCAAAGCACTGGTCAGACCACATCAACGAACAACGAATACACCTCCGAGAACTTGTTGAAACCCGGTTGCACGCCAACTACCAAATGAAACCCTGCCTCCACCTCTACCAAGTCCTCTGTGCCATCAGTAACGACCTCCCTGCGACCGAACGGCGCCTACTCCGAGAAACGAACGAAAATGCGATCAAATCCGCTGACACAGTCGTCGGCGCGCTGGAAGTTTACACCTCCCTCGCAAACAACAACAAGATTACGGCCCTTCTCAACTCGCACTACCACCTCCTACGCGCGCGGGACGCCGAGGTCCTCCAGAAGGCTGTCCGGGTGCTCCTGAACTCTGGATTCACCGTGCGCAGCATGCAGATAATGGAAGGGGAGCTCTTCGAGAGCATCCGCGCCATCCAGGCTGCCCTTTCTTCCATTTTCGGCAATATCAATGTTCCAATACACAAGAACGAGCTCGACAGTATCCTCAAGTTGCGTGCGGGCACCCAGGAGCGCCATGATCGCGGTCACGACTGGGTAGACGCCATCGTGACGGTGGCCGCGCCCATGACCCCGATGGCCTTCGCTGCTATGATGATGGGGTTCCCGCTAGGCGGGCCCATGGAAGAAGCCGGACAGGAAGACGCTACTGCTTTCCTTGATGATGTCGATGCTTCTGATTCCGATTATGAGGAGGTCAACGCAGAGTTCAGACCGAAACTCAAGGAGCGCTTCGAGGGGTGGTACAAGCTCATTGAACGTCTCAAGGAACCGCCTGCTCCTATTCTTCTTGCCACCATGTATCACAGAGTCGTAGAACTGATGCCGTTCATGCGTGGCTCGGATATCGTCGATCAGATGGTCCTCAGGTGAGTAGAATGCGCACTGCTCGCAGATAGTTCCTGACGCGGTCACCACCTTGCATAGGCTTACGGAGCTGCAAGGGAAGGCCCATATTGCGCGTGCTCTGCAAGCTCTGTCCAACTTTTGCATCATTCAGCGAAAGAAGATTAGCGCGAACGCCCTCAAGCTCCGGCGCGCGAGCGAAAAAGCAGCAGCTTCTGGAACGCAAGACTCTCCGACGGCAACGGCAATGCCTAACGTGCCGTTCTCGTTCTCCTTCCACCAATCTCCGCCACTACCACCGCCGCCATCGCATCCACTGTTCGGGGGCATGGAAGATGTTGATTGACTTGTCGATGTGGATCTCCTTCATCGGTGCCTCGCCTCTCCTTAGGCAAGATGGGCAATGTATGTTGCTCTTGTAGCTATACACTTTCGGTATTTTCTCGTTTAATTATCCATAACGCACTCTGTATTTCTACGAACATACCGTTCATCCCTCAAGATGATTGGTTTGTGCTTGTCATCTTGATCTTTTGCCCGATGTTGACCCGCGCGGAAATGCAGGCATTCTACTCTTAAAAGCGTGAAGAGCAAACTATTTGCCCGGGCATCCGTGGCTTCATTGACGAGGACGTGTGTCACTGTCAGCAGTGTCATCTTATGACGTATTCTGATGGATTTGTGTCTGCCCAATTCATCTCCTATATCTACAGCCAGAATTTTGCACCCTTCCCTGCTCACTCACTCCAGTTTTTCGGCAGTAAGTCTCTGTTTCACAGTTCTTGACATATCTACGCATCATCACGTACTTTTCGCCAGGGTGATCATTGAAGGGTCCCAGGACGATGTATGGCTCAAACTTGGTGCTCTGCGCGACCACGGCAACAATCTTCCTCTCATGTGCTTGTTTATCGTACGCACAATTCAATCCGAGGGAGTACCCTAAGAAGATCGCGAAATGCGAAGCGCTCAAACGCGTCGAGAACGGCAATGCAGAAACAGTCGAACTTAGCCTCCGTGAGCTTATTGTCACATCTCGCTATCTCACTGGGCTGCACAATTGATAGCTCTGGTCTGCAAGGATACGTTGACATCAACCCCAGCACAACGAAGACGATCTTGATGGTCCATGGATGGCCCAGCTTATGGAGTACCTGGTCGAACCAAATCCAAGAATTCAAGGCGCGTCGCGCTTCGCATCAATGAGCTCTTCATTCCGTGTTAACTCCTGCTCATGTCAGCTAGAACGATTATCACCTTGTCATCCCCGACTTACGAGGTTTCGGGGAGTCCGAGCATCCTGGCGACCCACGGACGTCTGGTAACATGGGGGATATGGTGGACGACCTTCGCTGCATCTTGGAACACGCTGGAGTTACTTCTGCAATTTGCATGGGGTAATGTGTCCCTTTTCTCCACCTTCAGAGGTCTCTCATATCGATTAGACACGACTGGGGATCCCAGGTTTGTTACGAAGCTGCGCGGATGCGACCTGATATCTTCACGGCTATCATCGGGGCCGTTGTCCCTGTGCGGACATACATCTTCCGATGTGGCTCAGAATGTCGACTGATATTTGCTGCTAGTACATACCGTCTGCGGGTCCTTTTGTCCCTATCAAGGCTCTTGTTCCTCGACTTCCGAAACTCGCATATCAGCTATACTTTGACTCCAACTTGGACACAGCGGCCGCCGAACTTGACCGAGATATCAGAAGGACAGTCCGTGCGACATTGCGGACCGTCGACAGCCCACCTCCCGACGCTTATTTGCGAAGCACAGAGTCATTTTTGGGCGCTTGGGCCCATGTCGAGGAGGTACGCACCTGCTTGGACTGGTTTTTGTGCGCTGATCCTCCAAAGATTCCAAGGGTTCCGTTCTTTACGCCTGAACAAGAAGATTACTTTGTTGAGCAATATAGCATTCAAGGATTCAGAAACAGTACGAAGTTATGAACGTGAACGCTCAATTTAATAGCACTGAAACCCTCCCTTAAAGCTTTACAGTTTTATATGACTGAGGTGATAAAGGCGACTTTCTTGCGCTTTTCATTCTGATCGCGCTGAATAGAATCGCAAAGCGTCATGGATGCTTGCTCACACTCAAGGAAATTTCTCTGTCACTTCGCCGGCGCTTGCGATCTTCCCTCTCAATGTCAGTCCTCCGGCCATTTGCCATTCATTCCGACTATGTAATAATATCTATCATCCAGGATCCTGTCGCGGACTGGGTTGCTGCTTCTCGCCTTTTGAAAACGTCAGAGTTCGTCCCCAAGCTCACAACCAAAGTTCGTCTCTTCACCTTTTCCTTCGAGAGTAGAGTTTAACTCAAACATCGTTAGGTACTGGAAGGTGCCCATTGGGTGCACTTGGAGAATCATGTCAAGTTCAACACCATCGTTCGTGAATGGCTTTATAACCTAGAGACAAACAGCAAGGAGCCCTCTCATGGCAAGAAAGCATATCACGCTGCAGATGAACTTTAGCAATGGACCCATGAATTCAATACACTATGCCGGTGGAGAAGGATATCACCCTGCTGAGAGCGATCGACAGTACAGACATTGGTCATTGCATGCCTCATTACACCGCAAATGAGAAGAGGGGAGGTCCACTTGCGTGCGTCCCAATCGTTGCCGACGAACATAACCTAGAACCCTGAACAGTCGACGACAAAATGCGTTGTTATCTTGTTGCATAGCGCGAGCATCTAAAATGTCCAACGGATCCTCAACCCACACAGCGCCCTCGGTCATCTCTGGTTCTATAGAATTTGTGAATTGCTACCCGGGTTTTTTCCAGATGGCTCAAATTCCGAGGACGTTTCGTCTGAGAGCCTCAAGTCCACACATTTGACTTCCTCATCAATACGAGGCTGAGGGGGATACGTCGTGGTGAGAACGACATTGTAACCAACCCGGTCCACGGATGACAGAAGTCCCGTAGGTTCACAGAGGAAAGCGGGGAGACCGTGAAACCATGGAGATCATGTGTGCATCATGTCGCTGGATCGTGTAGGACGGCCAGGAGATACCGCTCATCTATACATCACATTGGCGTTATCGCAGATCGATTTGATGCAGCATACGCACCAGGAGAGATCATCAACTCGTGCCTCTTCGTCCGGATCCTCATGAATCGTACCTCGTCCTACACACCACTGTCAGCTACAGAAGAAAGAAAAAAAAGGCTGCACAGTGCGTACCCCTTCGATCTCCCCGGCGTGCACCTCCTCCAGCCCGCCCTGCACGCTCTCCACAATCCGCCCAATGACACCCGCGTACTTGCGACCCTGCTCGCCCTCGAAGATCACCCCCGAGTGTCGGATGATGCTCACGGGCTGTCCGCGCGAGACCAGCATGTATCCAAGGACAGAGCGGTGCGAAGAAAGCATGGCGAGTGTTGATTCAAGCTCTGGAGACATCGCGGACGACGAGCTTGGCGCATTCGATGGAGTTTGGCCATTTGGTGGTTGTGAGACGAAGGACGTCCGCGCTGGTGCTGGCGCTGTTAATGACGATGGCGCTAGTGAGGCTTTGGTGCTTATTGACTATACGAAAGTTTCAGACCGTTGGTCAAGAGGGAAAAAGAGACGTTGCACCTACCATGATGGTGTGGAGGCGGGTGGGGCAGTTATTTTGCACTGTTGCTCTTCACGTGGCCAAACGCGTCGCGTCGCGCTCAGAGTCATAGAGGGACCAGTCACAGGTCTAAGTTGTACATAACACTACATGTGTCTTGAGAATTTGTACCTAGTACGGTGGTCCGTCCGCGACTGTGGTCCGATAAGAACTGGGACAATAACGCTGACAGGGAATATAGATTCATATAATCGATCTCAAACCCAGGGGCCTGAACATGATGGGAAATGAGCTGCCGCGCTGGAGGCCGTATCCGAGTCCGAAGCGAAGGCATCGGAGGGGATGTGAAAGACACCATGGATGCAGGAGGAATAAAGATCTGCATTATTATACTGACGAACCATACAGTGTAGGACGTGTCGGTGATTGTATCTTCGACATGCGGCCGAGAGGTCGGGGCAAGGCTCGCTATTCTTCCACCGCGCCCCAGAATCCGCGCCACTGTAGTTCGCCGATGCAGTCAACCTGGGGGCCACAATTCTCCGGGTCGATCTTGTCAGCGCAATCAAAATCAACCAGGCGTCATTTAGATTGTGGCGCAGGCAACCGGTCCGCGGCTCTTCGGGGACGCGTAGAATATTGACCGCCGTAATGTCGTGATGGTATACCCTTCCTGGACTATGTCGACAAGCATGGCGCGAAGTGCGTTCTAATTAATCCAAAGAGGGCCAGCTAATCAGTAGAACAGCGGAAAGGAATTGAAGACATACCACAGACCATTGACGCATTTGGGTGGCTCCTTTTCTGGCATGAAGTAGTGGCTTCCCAGTCTCTCGAGGACAAGAACAGCAAGAAGGGGAGATTCAGCCGAATGCTCCCAAGCTTTCCACGGCGAGTCGGTGCAAGCCGTGTTCGTCACTGGAGCATCCGCGCGGATCCGGAGCCTCGTCAGGGAGATTTTCCTTCAAGTGATACTGCCTATGGGTGGTCGTCGAGTGAAAGTGTGAACTATCTCATATAAACGTTAACTTCAACGAATTTACGAAAGCGTGACAGGTCTGTGCGGGTCACAAACAGTGACCCCATCACGGCCCTCAGACGAGATATCGACGCAGCGAATGGCGACGAAATCGAGCAAATTCCCTTTCTCTGAAACCTTCACATCGCTGGAATCCCTTACGACGCTCACAAACTCAATTCGCCTACATTAACCGCCATTTCTTCCCCAAATTGACCTGGAAACCAAATCTTTAGCATCTTCTCTGTTTATACGACATGAACGGAAAACTGGCGGGAGGAAACTGGGGAAGTGTGCTGGACCAAAGGGATGCTTCGGTTGGGAAACGGAAGGGTACGAGGAGGAGAACATGAGGTCGGAACAAATGAGCGCAAACACGAACCAAGCACCGCCACAACAAAGAGCTTTCGAGACAGTGCTCCCCAAACTCTGCTCACCGTCTGCGACAGCGACCAGCGCTCCGCCACTTATTGTCATCGACAACGAGCGCGATACAAGAAGTATTGTGGGAGGTAGAAGACCAGGTGAGCCCGTGATTTGACCCATTATGCCACTTTGCCCCCGGTAATGACATGAATCCAGTTTCTCTGAACTTGACACTACCCGTGCTCGTCGTCGTCGACATCGTCGGTGTACGGCAGGCTCAAACCCTCTTGAATGCGCGGCTCTGGATCTTCGCAGCCAGAGTTTACCTTCCCGCCCGGTCTTTACAGCCACCCAGAACCTCTACCACTACAATCACCGCCGACCACCATTCGAGTGCCTCCCATGGCCCAGGGTCCTCGTCGGTCCAGTCGTCGTCTTAACGCGGGCTCGGAGGGCACGGGTGCATCTGGGTCCGAGTATCATGACAGTGACAAGTCTATGGAGGCGCCAAACGGTTTTGGAGGAGCCGAGGAAGAGGAACCCGAGCCCCCTGTGGAGTACGGTACAAGCCAGCGGGGCAGGAAAATAGTGAGAAAGAGGTATGCGGAGAGCAACAGCGAAGATGACGGGTTCCATGCCGAAACCCTCTTTGACGAAGATCACCAATCTCCCGTAAAACTCGCTTCACGCCACTCTCATGATGCCGATGCAGACGAGGATGTAGATGACATCGGCCCTAGGAGGTACCATACCCGCAGGAGCGCGGCACGCCGCTCGAGCTTCATCGCTTCCGACGACGAGAACGAAGAGAGCAACAGCAACGGCCGGTACCCTACGCGCAGCCGCCGCAAGACGCAGACGCGTTCGTCGACGGCTACCAGCGCCAGTACTGCGCGTCCGAAACCCTCGGGCCCATCCCAGCGCTCGCAAAGGCTGACCCGCCGCACCGCCGCACGCTCACAAGAAGAAGAAGACGTCTACGTCGACCACACGTCATCTGGTGCCTCGGCGGACGCGGATGGATCGATCGACGACGCGCCGCACACTTCTTCTGATTTGGAGCCTGAGCCTGAACCCGAACCAGAGCTGGAGGACGAGGGGGATGGGAAACCGTACGCACTGAGACAGAGGCAACGGATCAATTACGCGATACCACCTCCACTCGAGGAGTTGCGGAAGCCGCCACCGAAGGCTCCTGGGGGTGGCAGGAACGGCGGAAGGAGTAATGGGGGATACCCCGGAGCTGGTGTCCACGGGAGGGGTAACAAAGGCAAGGGACTTGGGTGGAGTGCGAGCGGTGCTGAGCTCGGGAGGTGGATGGGTATGGGCGGGGACGATTCGGATTCAGACCATCCTACGACAAGGACGCCCAGGAAGGGCTTCGGCGGAGGATTTGGCGGCGGGGCGATGGCTGGTGCTGCCGGGGGCGCTGGGATGCTTGGAGGTGATCTGGCCGCTGGAGGGACACCGTCGCACCTAGGGAAGATTGGGCATGACGCTGGTAGGTATCCTATCGATCGTCATCCTTGGAAGACCGAAGTAACATTGGATAAAGCTCTAGCGGATGCTGACCCCCTCGGCGTCAATGTCAATGTGACCTTCGACGAAGTCGGTGGCCTCGATGAACGTAGGTTGCTCTCATTTTATGATCAAGTTTCATCCCACAATCTCCCGCAGATATTCATTCTCTGAAGGAGATGACCCTTCTACCCCTGCTATATCCTGAAGTCTTCCAAAAATTCAATGTTACCCCGCCTCGAGGTGTCCTCTTTCATGGACCTCCAGGAACTGGAAAGACTCTCCTCGCTCGAGCCCTCGCCACAAGTTGCCGATCCGACGGTCGTTCAATATGTAAGTCCCTTCTCCGCTACGTTTCCCAGTATATATCCTGATTCTCCTCCTGCAGCATTCTTCATGCGCAAAGGCGCTGACTGTCTCTCTAAATGGGTCGGTGAAGCTGAACGCCAGCTGCGGCTTCTCTTCGAAGAAGCCCGGGCCTCGCAGCCCTCTATAATCTTCTTCGATGAGATCGACGGCCTCGCACCTGTGCGCTCCGCTAAACAAGACCAGATCCACGCATCCATTGTGAGCACGCTCTTGGCACTTATGGATGGCATGGACGGGCGCGGGCAGGTTGTAGTCATTGGCGCCACGAACCGGCCGGATGCGGTGGATCCTGCGTTGAGGCGGCCGGGGAGGTTCGACAGGGAGTTTTACTTTGGCTTGCCCGGGTTGGAGGCGAGGGAGAAGATTCTTGGGATCATGACCAAGGGGTGGGTTGGATGGGGCGAGGAGGTTAAGGAGCGCAAGGAAAGTACGGAGGGCGGGATAATAGAGACAGGGAAGTGGCAGCCTACGGAGAAGTTGAAGGGGCTTGCTAAGCTTACGAAAGGTTATGGAGGTGCTGATTTAAGGGTGAGTTGCAAAGTTCGAGTCTGGTTGCGGTGACTAAATCGCTTCGCTTCTTGTCTCATAGGCCCTCTGTACGGAGGCCGCGCTGAATGCAGTCCAAAGACGATACCCGCAAATCTACCAGTCAAATGAAAGGCTCCTATTGAAGCCCGAGACGATTGGTGTCGGGCTGAGAGATTTTATGATATCTATCAAGAGTACGTAAATGCGTAAAACCTCTACTTGATCTCATCTCATCTCTTCGCAGAGCTTGTGCCCTCTTCTGCAAGATCAACGTCGTCATCAGCGACCCCTCTACCTACTCAATTTGGGCCACTCCTCAATGACGCCCTGGAACGTGTCAAGACCGCGATCGGTCGTGTACTGCCGATGGAGAAGAAGCTGACTGCGCTCGAGGAGGCAATGTTCGAGGACGACGATGGAGAGGATGGTGCTCTCGAGCGAGAGATGCTGATGCAGTGTGCGTTTTCGCTGCGCCTCTCATCTACTCCAGGCTAACATCCCTCCCTCCAGCCATGCAAACCCTTCGTGTCTATCGTCCTCGTGTTGTTGTGCACGGGCCTATCGGTATGGGTCAGAACTACGTAGGAGCTGCCGCGTTGCATCACCTAGAAGGATACCACATCCAAACCCTGGAACTCGGCACCCTAATGAGCGATTCAACACGAGTGAGTAATCTACAATGTGGTGTTCCCCTCGACTGACGAGTTCTCGCAGACTGTCGAGGCGGGCGTTGTCCAGCTGTTCGTAGAGGCCAAGCGCCATCAGCCATCGGTAATCTACATCCCCTCTCTCCTGAGCTGGTGCGCGGCCGTCTCCGAAACATCGAGATCGACCCTCCGCGCCATGCTCGATACACTGGCACCCACAGATCCTATCCTCTTGCTTGTAGTCGTCGACGGTGATTATTTCGACCTTCCACACGACGTGAAGGCTTGGTTCGGCCCCTCCAGAGACAACCGCATCGCACTCCTCCCACCATCTCACAAACACCGTACAGAATTTTTCGCCTCGCTCATCAAAGATGTTCAGCGACCGCCGAACCAGTTCGCGGACGGTGTCAAGAGGAAGCCGAGGGTACTGGAGAAGCTTCCCATTGCTCCACCGTTAGAGCCCAGGAAACTCAGTGCAGCAGAGTTGGCGGCGCAGGAGGAACAGGACCAACGGGTCATCACATTGCTCAAGTATCGACTTGGCCCAATCCTGACGGAACTCAAGCGCAAGTTCAAGAGGTTCACGAAGCGCGCAACGGTATGTCATGTAACTCCACAACATTTCCCAGCTTTTACTGACTATGTTGCAGGAGGAGTACAACTTCGAGGAGGAAATACTAGTTCCTGCCGAAGCTCCGGCAGCACCTGCTGCCCCTGATCCGCAAGAACTGCCACTTGCAAACGGGGTCATCGACATGACTCAGACCGCTGAACAGGAGGTCCTCGCCGAGCAGGCTGTCCCTGAAGGCCTCGTCAATGGCATCGTGCACCATCACGAGGAACTGCCGGCAGAACAGCAGCAGCAGATCGCTGTCGTTCAACTCCCGGAACTGTTCGACGTCGATCTGGAGAAGATGCACTCTGATCTTTTCAAAGGACGGTATCTGACCCCACAGGACTTTCTGGATGACATCGGAAAGATGGTCCACAACGCTAATGCTCGCTCTCACGAGGATCATGACCGCCTACTCAAGGCCCAGGCCATGTTCACCACAGCACAGGTCAGCATCCAGGAGTTCGACCCGCAGTTCCGGTTGGAGTGCGAACGAATGGCGGTGAGGGAACGCAAACGCCGGGAAGAATATCGAAAGGCCAGGGAGAAAGAAAAGGAAAAAGGAAAGGGTCCCGAGGAGCATTCAAACGGCCAAGTCAACGGCACGCGAAGGAGCGGACGTAACAACGGCCAGCAACCAGAACTGGGCATCACGGATCCTGTGCAGCTGGAGCGGCGATTGAAGCGTCAGCGGTCGAACGAGGCAACGAGCGACTCACATGGGTCTGAAGAGGAGACCGGGTCAAGTCGTGATGCGAAACGATCGAGGATAGCCGAAGTCGGCAACGACGACGATCCTTTGAATATTGTCGGTCAACCACGGGTGCATTTTGCGACTGAAATCGAGACCGCCTCCCAACCTGTGCCACCTGTCGGACGCACTGCGAGTGACACCGACATGGTCGTAGATGACATCCCTCCAGCGCCGCGCTCAGGCGGTTTCGACCCATCCCTCCTTAATCCCATGCCCTCACCCGACATTGATAAAAACCCATTCTTCACCAGCACCTCAACTTTGTCTGTCGAAAGGAAACCTCCATCGCCCCCTGCACTTGACCCCTCCAACAATTTCCTCGCATCGGCGGCCCTATTGGCGCCTATACCTGTCCCATCTCCCCCTCAAACCCCTTCTGCTCAACGATCCAGGACCATGACTAAATCTCCGGAAGTCTTGAACGTCAATCAAAATCTACGTGCCTCGCCTACACCAATGATCGTCGAGCGCTTTCCGACGCCCCTTCCCGACTTCCATATCGACGACGCCCTCGTCATCGAATTACAACGACACCTGTCTGATGATACTGATGACTTGACAATAGAGGAGCTTGAACATCTCCGGGCAACGTGTCTAGGGTGCGTCTGGCGCCACCGCACCGAGTGGGATCGCGACGCGCTTCTGAAAGAGCTCCTGGATGTTGTCCAGGATTTCATCGCTGAGGTCCGCTCACAATAGATGGAGTTCCGTTTTTTATGGCATACATACGTTAAATCTGCTCCAACAACTGCAGCCATCTCTGTATTTTTGGGACCTCTATTCGTAATACCCATCTACCTATTTGTACTTCTATTCATTCTATTCAATATTTCTGCATTTGCTCTGAATATGCCCAATGGCACCAAGTTTAAAGGCGCAGCCGATGACCACAACGTTGTGCGT